>VYZV01017094.1:12906-61210 GCA_013401275.1 Pandion haliaetus | reverse complement strand
GGCACCCGACATATTCGGGGGGCAGAGCCCCGGCCCCGCAGCCTCCCGGGCCTGATCCCCGCCGGGGGTGGCACGGCGGTGAACGCCGCCCGGGCGCTCAATAACTCGTGTTGAAGGTTATGACAAATAAACCCCGTTCTTGCACACACCCGCCCCCCCCCGCCCCCCCATCCGTCCCTTTCACCTCCGCGCAGAGGGGATGTGTGCGGGGGACAGCTGGTGGCACTCGGCTGTGCTGCCAGGGCAGCGAGCAGCGGGGGAGGCAGAAAGGAGAGGATTTAAAGGCAGAGATAAGGGCTGTGGCTTGCTCTGCACCCCGAAGGGACCGGGAGACCTCTTCTTCAGCTATAGTTTTAAATAAGAATGAGTTAAAGGTACCTGAGCACCTGCCACAGGCAAAGCAGTGTGTCTGAAAATGAGATTCATAGCTAGCAACTTTCAGTGTCAAAATTATTTAGGAAGCGGACCTTCACCGAAAGAATGAAAATTAAATATCCACAGCATTAATTCCCTTGCTTGTTATCACCTGTTTTTTTAACTCGTGCATATACAGGAAATACAGAAATGTGAGGTAGTGTTCCTCTGACGCTCTGAAAGTTCGGTGTGAGGGGCAAGCACTGAACTGCCTGGGAAGCTTCTGTTTCTTTTCAACTCATTCAAGCTAGCGCAGAACTGGAGAGAAAACAGAAGTGGCCAATGCTAGTGCAGAGCTCCAGCCTTCAGCGTTTGTCCTGTATCTTGGCTCAGGAAGGATGCACGTATAGGTATGAGCTTGACAGAATGGGGTTCATAGCTTGTCTTAGGTAGTGCAGAAATCATGGAATAAGAAAGAAATTACCCTACCAATAATGTTTTTGCATTTGATAAACATTTTGGTCTCGTTTTACGGGTGTTTTAATACACCCACGCAACTCAGACTGAGCTGTGGGAATAGTGACGGTGCAGCTTTGGAGCCAAGTCCTGAAAAAAGCAAGGAGGCACGTCCTGGTTCTGCTGCGGTAAACTTGCGCTGACTTCTGTAGGGCCAGGATTTCACCCTGGATGTGACTGTGAATAATGGAAATGACAACAGGCAGTATATACACATGATGTAAGTTTAGAAGAGTTAGCAGCATTTGTGATTCATGACATAACTAAGCACATTAGGAGAAAACTTCCGATAGGGAAAGGTTATTCCATAATTATCCTCTCTGCAGGCTTTTTATCTTCCTTTGAAACACCTGGAAGTAGACAGTCTTCAAGACAAGGCACTGAATTAACAGGCTGTGCTGGAATAGCCATAGTTAACAGAGCAAGGCAGAGTCTTTTCTACTTCATTCCTATGTGATATTAAAATATGCTATTAGGAAAGGCCGTAATTGTTTTACAAATACCTTCTTTCTTCCTAACCCTGATTCACTGGTATCACACAGTTCCTAATACGTATGAGGAAAGTTTCTAACACAGAGCAATGTTCCTGCAAAGCACTGTGTGCCCTTTCCTTAGACCTTTTGCTTTTTCCTAAGACCTGATTGCCTTTGAATGAACTCATTTTAAGCTGCTGAGGGCTTGGCACCAGATGAAGAAGTGGCAGAGGTGTGATTGTTATTAGCTATAGTGACAGCTGGCACCGCCGAGTATCCTGAAGGCTGAGGGCAAGGCTGCACGCACTCCCAGGAAAAGTTTTGTGTGAAGTTTGGGGATTCTGGATGCCACCTAGAGGATTATCCTTGTTGTTGTGTTCTCGGTTGCTTTTCCTCAGGAAAAGTGCTTCTCCACCTTTCATAGGCCCTACGGGGAGTGAGGAGCATCTGGTGGGCACCTGCCAGCTTGCTGCTGTTGGCAGCTGAGTACTGAAGGCTCACGCCCGACGAGCTGGTGTAGCCACACGGCATGGTGCAGTGCCACCGGTGGGACCTGGCTGGGGCCCAGCGGGTTCTGTAGTCCCATCAGACCTAATGATCAGCCCCAGATGGTGCCCCAGACTGAACAGGGCTACTCTGTTTCCCATCCTGGAGCTCCATGGGAGACATCAGCCTCCAGAGAACCACATGCAACATTTGGAAATCAATCCGTGCACCAGAAGGGCAACCCAGACCTGGCACTCTCTGGTTTAATTTCCTGTGGCTGTAGGCCATGCGTTTGCAGGAGGCTGGTTCAGAGCCACTGAGGGCAGGGACTAAGATTTATAAACGGATGCAGGAGACAGTCCATATCTTTGGACCTTAGCTGCTCAGGTGTGTTACGAGCTGCAGAACTGACACTCGGCTCCCACCTAGGAGGAGGTAGCCGCATCCCTTAGTATCTGCGTTTTCTGTGGCAGACTGATGTGCAGAACCATCTAAGCGCCGACACTGCCCTGTTGCTGACAAGCTCTTGATACTGGAGCCACCGAGTGACATTGTCAGAGTAGGCACTTGGGGTGTGATTGCGAGGGGATGCGCAGAGTTCACGTGGATTAGATACAAAGCTGCAAAGATAATACGGGGGCAGGGGGGTGTTTGATTATACCAGTCGCATCTGGGTTTGTGTCTGCTGCAGCTGAAGCACTCTTTGGGATGTTGGAGACAAGCCTGAAGCTTGAGGTTCTGCAGGAGCTCTGCTGCTCTGACTATCTGCGTGGTCTGTAGACAAATCACCAGTTGACCTCTCTTAGCCCTGTCCCCAAACTCTTTATGCCCTTCAGAATTCAGTAGCGCAACAAATCCAAAGTGTGGCTGTTTGCTAATGTTTCTCTGAGGTTTCTTTTTAGCCTGTCCGCTGCTATGCATCACAGCTTGTGAGAGGGGCTGAGTTTTGTGGATCCAGAGAGAGAAAGAATTGAATGACTTTTAAGATCTGTTTTCAAGCTCTTCCAGAAATTAAAGACTTGGTGCAGGAATTAGTGGGTGAATGTATTTGGTATGTTTATGCCCTTCTGGCCTATGACATCTGCAAAATGCCCAATTTCTCCTCTCAGTCTTGCCGTGTCCCCACCTTACCCGCTAGACGAGGGTGCAAACCCCACCTCTTCTGTCGCCACACCGGCCTACCAAACGGGAAATCCACCTGCTAGTGCATGTGTGGGATTTGCCATTGTAGGAAAGACAGTGTTTTTGTCTGTGACTGGGACCATTTCTTAGGTAATTGCTTCAAGAAGAGGGAGTGAAAATGTCAGGCAAGAAACAGGTGATTGCTGTGATCATCTTTAGCTTCCAACTTGGCTGACACTGCAAAACAAATGGTGGTAAGAGTAGTCAGAAAAGAGATACTACCTCCACTGTAAAATTAAACATCTTCTGTACTTTACTGATTGCCGTCAGCCTTTGTTGTCCTGGAAGTCTTCCTTTTCAGGCCCTTTCCCTTCTTTAAAGTGATATTCATGGTCAGTTTCCCCAAGTAGCACTTCTGTGCATTCTGTCTTTTCCTGCACTACCTCAAGGAACGTTGTGCTCTTTCTCGTGCCTCTCTGTCCCCTTAGGGCAAGGCCTCACTCAGCGTATGCTGAGATAAGGGTGCACAAAAGAGGTGAGGGCTTTTCACCCCTCCCCATCCTTCTGTAGACACATCCTATAGATGGGAATTCTCACTCTGGACTGGAGATCAGGATAAATTTCTTTCAAAATAAGCCAAGATCTCCTGTGGCAGGATCGAAAGTATCTAGGTTTACTGCCACGCTCCCCTTAAAGAGTATGCAGTGCCCACTAAACTGAGTGTGCAAAGGATGGCTGATGGTCTTTTTGTCCTTGGCAGGGAGTTGCTGCTGTATACGCTCGCCGGAGAGCAGCACTGGGGAGAAAAGATGGAGCAGAGACCGGAGAAGACAACCCACACCCGCAGGAACCTCTTTGGCCCCGTAGACCATGAGCAGCTGCGGTGGGACTTCCAGCACATGCTGCGCAACAGTGTCGAGGGGGCCCAGCAGAAATGGAACTTCGATTTCCTCCAGGACATGCCAGCAGAGGGGCTCCTGCAGTGGGAAGAGCTCGAAGGCCACAAGGTGCCTGCCTTCTACCACAGCTGCGTGGTGGGAGATGCTCGGAGACCACTGCAGCACTTGAACTGGCCCCTGGGCAGGGAGGACAAGAGTCACCACTTTGCCCAGGTGGCACTCACTGAGAAACCCAAAGCTTCCAAGAAAACAGGGGGCAAGAGGATCTCGGAAGGGAAGAAAAGAATACAGACATCTTTGACAGGTATGTGAGATGCCGGTGTGGCTCAGATGATCAAACGTGGTCCCAGCAGCTGCTTAGAAATTCTTTGACGGGCCCATAAGCTGGTGTTGCTTTAAGAAAGTGCAACCCTTCAAAAAAGCATCTGAAGGAGAAGGAAGGCACAACTCTAAACTGAGGGGCATGGGGCTTGTGTTTTTCAAAGGTGCTGTGCCACAATCCTTCTCCTCGCCCTGGGGGTCTGTTTAGGACTTGTCACAGAGCAATAAGATAATGACCGCTTCTGGTGGGAGGATGGTTAGGAGGGCTAGATGTTTAAAAAGGTGGTCTAAGAAAGGCAGTGAGGTAATTCCTCAAGCAGGAGCCCGGCAGGAAAACAGAGTTGCCCATTGGATGGAAGTTTTTGGTTTTTTGCTTGCTTATAGGTTTGGCCGTGGGCACCCTTTCCCAAGTGCAATAAGGAACACCATTCAGCCAGCTAAGCCTTAGGAGGAAGACCAGAAACCAGAGAAAGCATCCAGGTCTTCTGCTAACTTCAGCTTGGCTATTGTACTCAGTGAAGGCATCCAGGAATTTTAAGGGCAAATCGATCTTGAACTTGGCCAGGTGGCAGAAGGGGCTAGGTTTTCAAATGCCTCTCACCAGGACTTGCTGCCAGGAGTGAGTTTCAGCATCCATAAAAGAGCTTTAGGTTTTTGAAAGTCCTCAGCATCCTGCATGCTAAGTTCTTCTGAACATCTGGCCCCTTATTTTCTCTTCTCAACAGGATTTGAGCTTGTTCGAAAAATCTAATCCTGTATATTAGATTTCCCTTGTCCTTATTGGGGGTTTGGTTTATCCAAGACAGAGGTTTTCAAGAACCTAGAGTTTTCTTTTGGGAATTTGATGGAAGACACCAGCTTGAAATTGCCTAGAAGATAATTGAAGCTAAGGTTTCAGGAAACACTTTCTGAACAGTGATGTTGATCTCAGTTAAGTCAGACAATAGACTAATTTGCTATTTAAGAGTATGAAACTTAATTGCTAGCGAGAGGTTCAGGAAGAGGTTGGAGATTAATGAAGAGTGGAACATTGCACACTGGAGTGCGGAACAATGATATTTAATGAGTGTTCTTTTCTTCTCCAAAGCACTTTACAGCCATTAACTAATTAACAGTATAATTTACAGGTAGGAGTACAGAAGTGTAATTCAGAGCCCAATGTTGTGATGGTTTCAGGGAACTGCTGTTCAATTGTAAATCTCTCACTAGGTGTGTGGGAGTAAATTATGCAGATATTTCCAGGGGATATTTTTCTTCCGTTTTGTTTTCCCCAGGCAAGAAACATTTCATCAGGGGATGTGGAAACCAAAATACCATGCTGCACAGTTTAACACTTTCCCACATGTGTTTTCATAAGAGAAAACACTTTAGTCTAACAACAGTACCCTTCTCCCCAAGGAATCTGGGTGTGTGAGATGGGCCAGGAAAATCGTTTGCAGTCTTCTCTTTTGGTGAGGCTTGGAGATCAGTCCCCCTCTCAATCCTTCTATCACAGGCACACACACACACACACACAGCCTTCTGATTGCCAGCTGAAGGATGCATTAGAAGTTTCCCTCTAGCTGCAGGAACCTTGTCCCTCTGGGCACGACTGAAGTAATTCAGGCAAAACAGCCAGGGAAAGTCATACCTACTGATATGGTCTGACCCCATGCTTCCACCCCTTTGCCCATCTTCTGCCATCCCATAATGAAAGGTTAGTTGAGGATTAGGATCTGAGGTTGGATTTGAACCCAGTTATCTGCTTTCTGATTTGGTCAATGAGAACACTGTAATGCTTTACATTAAGATCCAACAATGTGTGTTTAATTTAGACTTTCAAAGACAGCTGTGGCCCATTAAATAAATATTGATATATTAAAAACCAGCCACGGGGTTTTGTGGACATTGGCGCCTCCAGAGTGGAAGGAGCAGAGGTTTTGCTCCTGCATTTGACTCAGCCACGCAGAGAGCAAACTAGTACGAAAGTAGATTTTTCCTTCTATCTCCCAACCCTTTTATATACACGCAGTCCATCTCCATTCTCTCTTTTTCATCATGACCCCAGTGTGGTTCTGCTTTGTTTTCTGGGAGAGCCTCAAATAAAAAAGCAGCTTAAATACAGGCTATAAGCCTTTTTTACTTTTCCCTTTTCTTTTTTTTTCAAGGTTGGTGAGCGATGCCAGCTCTTCACTCCTCTTCTCTTCCAAACCTTTTGGCTTGCCGGAGTCTGGTACACTTAGACCTTGGCTCTGCTGGGAGACATTCATAAATCCTTGCCTCCTTTGCTAATGGTCAGAGAGAGAAAATTGGTAAAAATCCTGTGTTTTCGCTACCTGGTCCTACTTCTGAAGCAGATAGTTCATGCAAGATGACTGGGGAGAAAATGGGGAGGGGAGGAAAGGGAAGCAGGTATTTAGGTAGGTATATTTAAACAACAGAAATCTTTCCGTCCTGGGTCCCTGTGGCCAGGCTTTCCTACTGACCAGCTGCAGGCAGCATCCTCCTCAATACCCCACTTACACCAGTGCAAGTGCTCCTTAGGGTCCCTTAGGCAAACCAGCGAATTTCCATGGACTCTGTTTAGCATCTTAGATGGAGGCTAGACCATCTCAATATGGCTCTGGGGAATCTGCATCCACCTGGCTTTTAAGCATCTCTATCAGTTTTGAAACTAGGCTTCATTATGTGGGCATTTGAGCAGTTGGGCTCTTGCTACAATTATTGACAGGCAGAAACGGAAATGCCAACTATTTAAGTCTTTTCTGAATTTAATCTACTAAGCATAATCCCTAGTGCATTTCTTTTCCCAAAATAAAATGGAGGATAGCCATGTAGAAGTCTTTTAAATGGGAGAAATAAGTAGAAAGCATTACATTTGGTAATGTAAGTTTTTTTTTTCTTACTGCTATTCCTTTCCTCTGCTGCTCTACTGAGAGACTACAGAGGGTTACAGTAGTAGCAGGATTTGCTTTTCTGCTGAGTTAGCAGTGCATGCTTCTGCCTGGGAGAATACACTATCCTTGGGATCCTGTCCTGCTCCAGAAGTTTAACTTAGGGCTAGCTCAGGTACCGCTGCACTCCACTGCACTGTGCCATGCAGACATATCCTTAAGGAAGTTGGGTGCAGGAATCTCATTGCACAAACTTGGCTGTGAAAGCTTAGAGAATTCCAGTCATCCCACCAATAATGTTCTGTGTCAAAATTAATGCAAGACTTTATGCTGCGAGGGCTTGATAGTTGTTGCCAGTTTGACCCTGTAGAAAGCTCAGGGTTAAATATCATTCAGCCCCCACATCCCCAACTGAAATTGGAGCAAATTTATTGCTATGAATACAGTTTACACCAGGTAAATCCCATGAACTCTAAAGATCAATGATCATCCAGCTTCCATTTTAGCTAATTCTGCCCTATGACCTGAAAAAAGTATGTATTTTTTTGTGGAAGGGTGAGAGGCAGGGAAGGAACTCATAGGGAAACTCCTGTGTTGAAATCATGGTTCTGTAGTTAAGGTTGATTTACGTTTACAGCTGAAACAAAGATTCAACCACACATATGTATGAAAATGTAATGGATGTTCTCCCTTTGAGCCACAGTGCTTACTCTCTGAGCAAAGAATTAGTTATAATTCAGTGATAGTGCAAAGTTTTATGCAGTCCTCCTTGAATCTGCAGTTTGATCTAATAAGCAGAAATGAAGTGCCCTATAGATAGTTCTTCTGATGTTATTTTACAGCATATTTTTTGTTACTTTTAAGGAGGAAAAAAAAACCTATTTCTGTCTGGAAAGCACTGCAGCAGTGGATCTGAAAAGTTGGAGTGAAATGTCACATTGCTCAGCTTGCATGAGAGGGTCCAAAGTCTTTTGATCTCAACTGGATAAAAGCCAGCACATTTCCTTTGTTTTGCTTGGTATTACATAGCTTTATGTGGAACATGTTAAAGGTATTAGTTTTGTTCATTCACAAGCTGTAGAGAAGTCTAAATGACTTCTTCAACACGAAAACAAGATTTGAGGGATTTCTTGAAAAGCAGCCATTATCAGTGTCGTAGCCCTAATTCTGTTTATGTGTTGTTCTCCAGATCACTACTCGGCAAAGAAACGAGTCAAAACAAATGTGCAAGCCGCTGCGAAGAAGTCAACTTCTTGAAAGCAAGGAGAGGATTGCTCTGCACCAGAGAGGTTGGAAACATCTGCCAAGCTTCCTCAACCTTCAAAAACCGGTTGTGCAGGCTGCAGACACTTAGGGGCATCCCACAGAGATGTATTCCTGACAGCAGCAGTGAAAGCAGAAAATACTTTCACTGAGATGGGGTCAGGCCAAATCAACTGGAATCACTTTGATGAGAAATAACTGGCATTAAAAACCACTGGTAAGCAAGTTTGGACACTCCAGAAATTGGCTAAGGCTAGCAGTCTAACATGCATTAAAAATCACTGTACATGAGAAAGTGGTAAGCAGTTAAAACAGCTGTATACGTGTAATGTGCTTGGACAAGTCACTGTACAGTTGGGGCCTTTCATATTGTCATGTCTTTACATACCCTCTTTTTTAATTTTAGCAGGGACAGCTTGCTAAGTTTCACCATCTTAGCTTTACAGGTCTGAGACCCTAAAAAAAATTCCCAGCCTTTTCTGTGATTTTTTTTTTTTTCAGGTACAGAATTTTGTGCTTGCAACTCTTCAGGGCATAAGTAACAACGCTTGGGTGCCAAACACTGGGATGTAAATGAAGAAAGCTGAAATTATTTGGGAACATTTTCATTTATATCAGCAGCCATTTTAGCCCTGTATGTCTGCCCCCACACAAGAATTAGGTTGTTAAACTTACATGATATGGGGAGAAATTTTCAGATATATTCTTGTATCTTTCAAGTCATTCCTGTTCCCAGCTAGGCCAAATCCAGCCTTTAATTTGGGTTGTGCTGTTCCATCTAGGTCTATGAGTTTGCATTGTGAAAACGAGGATAAAATTTGCAGTGCATTTGTCCATGGTGTTTTAAAGTGCCTGCTGCTTGTAAGAACATAGTAAGAATGAAGGAGATGGTTTAGTTGCCATTTTGTGCTTTTTATTTTTACTATTAATTTTTCTATAAGAAGAGAAAGGGCATTAATAACACTGAAGTGTTACACATGCAACAATCTTGGTGTTGCATGGACTGCTTTTGTATGGCCTTTGTTAACATATACTTTTCCATCACCTACTTTTTATTTCCCTTTTTTATTCCCCTGACTAGTTGGGATAATTGAAATTTTACAGCACATAATAATCAGCGGGTAAACCAGAAAAAGAAACCTATAAAATACACTCTCTAAATTATACTGCTGCATATGGCCTTAAGATGCATGCAGTGTTTAATGAAGTTGTTTGGAAAGAGCTCTGTAAATGTCAGGGATTTAGAACAACATGAGATGATGGACTGCTGCTTTTTGTCTCAAATGTAAGCAAGCTAAGGTTTCTCTTGGGTAGTAAAAATTAATGTGCTTGTGTGTGTGTGTGTGTCAGGTGTATGCACAAGAAGTGGTGTAAGCAAGTCATACGCCCCGCATCACATGCAACATCAGGAGGGTTTAGTGTGTTTCTTTTTTTCCCATTAATTGCTACAAGTGTTTAGACATAAATAATAGTTGGTTTTCCCCCAAATGTCCCAAGACAGTGATTTCAGTCTGTTTCTGTATGCTGAGATAAAGATACTCAGCAAATTGCAGGATCGGAGCCCGTTTCCAGCTACATGCGAGAGTCATGAGCTGTGATTTTCTCTCTTGGATTTTTGATACAGTTAGGAACAAACCTTGCTCCAGCTGATGTCAAAGGGAGTTTTACCCAAATGAAGCAGGATGAGGGCCAACCTGGCAACTGCTGCTCACAGAGTCTTCAGTGTGTTTGTGGGCCAGGCCAGTCTGTTGCAAGATGTAGCATAAAGGTGTAGGATTGGGCTTTTTGTATATTTGGTTTTATTTTTAAACTTTGCTTGTGATTAGAACAGTCTAATCTATTTTTCTTTTTTAAAGTGTGGTGATGTTCTCTAATTAAGAAGAATTGCACAACTGTTTCTCCACATGTTTGTGATTTTAAAGCAGACCAATGACACTGCGCACCTTTTTGGTTTGTAGCAAGGTTACTTGCAGAACTACTTTCTGACCAAGATGGAATGAGCTGTGCATAAAAGCCCTAAAGTCGGCCATGCACGAGGTTATCATGAAGTAGCTTCTTTTCAAGGGGAAAAGGGATGCTTCTCTTTATTAGGAGAAATAATGACTTTCAATGTACTGCTGTCCCGAAGAAACAAGAAAGGATCTTTTTTTTTTTTTTTCATATTAATTCCAAAACAGCTCAGTGCTTAATCATACATTTAAAAGGAAGTATCTGCCTTAAATGCTTTGTAATGAGGACACTATAGTGTCCTATGAATTCGTAAAACAATTGTTTAAATTATCAATAACACAGGTTTTAGATATCAGTGCAGATACCAGCCTTAGAGTGGAATTTCAATATATTCAGACTGAAAGGTGGAGACATGGTTGAACATTTGGCCTGTCCGTGTTTATAGCATTTCAGTTGGCTGTGATTGTGACTGAGAGTTCAGGGCTGGATTAGAAAAGACTTTTCTGCTGCTTAGACTAGGTGATAGTCTTTCTGCTTGCTGATGATGCATTTGTTAATGGGTTTTGAAGTGACAGAATATTGGAGATGAGGATACGCAGTAGCACAAAAGAAGGCGGGGGGGGGGGTGGAAGTACTGTTTTCATACCAGTGTTTGCAATTAGAAATTCTTATACTTGTACCAGAGGGCCTAATCCTCCCTTGGTGTATGCTATATTACAGCTCCACTGATCTGTGGTGGAACTGCCTTGATTTACACTGGAGGAGAACTGAGGCTGCAATGTTTTGCACTAGTCCTTTTAGTTACTCTACAGAATAAATGGACAAGCAGCTGGCTATGTAAAGCCATTGCCTCCTTTCTACATACATGGGTTTTAAAAGATAAAGTAAAATGCTTTCTGCTATAGTTTTTTGTGTGCGACAGCCAAAAATAACAACAAACCTCTGATTAGTGTCTGAGCTTCATCATCAACAGGGGTAGATGAAGTATATCTGTGTTTCATTACCATGCTGATGAAGAAACAGTGAAACATGGAATATTTCATTATTTTGTTCAACTTGTGAATTGCACTTCCTTGTTTAACACAGTGTGCACAAGTGGATATGTCAGTATGTAGCAAAGCTGTAATAATAACTTTTTTTAATAGTAGGTGGGTCTAAAATATTCCCATTCTTTAAATGAGGCAGCAGACCTGATTGAAAAGGCAATACACTGAAGCTTTGGGTTGCTTCATTCCCTGGGCGTAAACAGTGCAGTGAACATACCGAGCCTAATCCTGTAACAAAGCTGTTGAGGGCTTATTTGCTAACCTGTGAGTTTGATAGGCTGCAGAGGTCTATGGCCATCCATCAAACCCCGAAGTGGCACTTTCTCCTAACGAGAAACAAAGGGATGTGTTCAGACTTTGGGCATTAAAGACAGGGTAGCAGCACTGGTGTAAGGTCTTGTGCGGCTGCGTGAGGATTACAGAGCAGAAGGGAGGCTGTAACAGGAGCCCACAGCACACTGTAACCTCGGCATGCTGCTAAGTAGGTACAACTACATCTGCCTGAGCCCTCCTCCTTCCCTTTTTTTGAATATGAGCTGCATGCGTGACTCAGGGCCATATATTACTCAACAGCCACAACCTAGCTTCCGCTGATAACCATGGTGTGACCAGCATATACATTAGGGAAATCAGTAGTTCAGATTTTTTCCATCTGAGATAAATGTGTCCCATGTGCAACACAGAACACTTGTTTTATGTTTTGTACAAACATGGAAATAATCTCTCAGGTGTGGATTATTTCATTAAATTCCTTTCAGCAGCAACTGGAGAAGGTTGTTTCACTTGGGCGAAAAAGCCAGGAAAAGCGATTCTCCACATGCTTCTAGTTATTTTCAGGGTGATGCAAGTACAGCTTTCTTCCACTTAAAGCAACTCCTCTGCAAACTATTCTGAAGTACCCTTCTGTAGGGTAGTATTGGTTTCCTGGAGAAGCTATCCACTTGCTGTTGTAGACGCTTTATTGTTTTACCATTATCTTTTGGATCCTTGTTAATAGCCTTTAGGAGTGGGGCTTAATATTGTAGACATGTTTGGCTGGAGGGGAACCTAGAAAGTCACTTACTCCATCCCCCTGTGCTAAAGCAGGATCAGGACTTGCTTATTCCAAAGCTTGCAAACTGCTGTGAGAAATTATTTTTTCTGCTCACGTGGCAAATCTCAGGGGTAGCCAAGGTCAACAATGTTCCTCCTGAGATTCAGAGGGTCTATGTTATACAAGATGTTTTCTTTCAGGTATTCATTTTGCTTTGCTCGTTTTGTTGCAATGCTGTAGATGCAGTTGAATTCCACATAAACAAGCTGGTGTGTTGAACCATTTGGTTGTCGGATGTGGATATTTGCAATGTCATCAATAAATGCTGGTGCGTAAATATGTTTTAATAGCAAAAGATGTTGAATTTTCTTCTTTTTAGGCAGGTTCTTCTTGTTTTGTTTCTGCACTGCTCTGACCTGGCCTCCCTCCACTGATCCCTCTGTGCTGTTACACTTTCTACAATTCATCACTTCCACGCACAAAATACTGGCTCAGGCTGTGGGGTACTATAAGCTAAGCTGACCTACAGCCCAGACAATGTGTTTCTTCAGTGGATATTTCATGGTTTCCCACTGAGGTGTCACAAACCATATAGGAGGAATCTTTTTTTTTTTTTTTGCCTTTCTTCATTTTCTGAGATTTTTCTGCTTAGGAAATGCTGCCTCTCTTACTTTCAGCAATCTGTTCCCTTGGCAAGAAATACGACTATCAGGTGTTTAAAATTAAAGTTGTTAAAATCAAATTTGCAAAGGCAGGAGGGTTTGCCCCAGTGTCCTGGACATAGTCCAACTTTGGTAATTACGTCTCACCTAACTAAATCCGTCTTGCAGTTCAATGGCAGTCTTCCTGTCCTGCTGAAATCTGCTATGGAGAGCTGCTGTGACATGACATGCTAAACATCTGCTGTGTTTTTACCCAGAAGTGGCCATGCTTCAATAGGAGATGAAGTGATTTATAATATATGGTATGCATACACACAGATTTTTTCATTACAATGACTTCTGCTGAACTGGAGGAGTTACTTAGGAGCAGCACTTCGGAAAAAAAATCAGCTCAGGAACTAAATACGGATTTAAAGGTCTGATTTTCTAGGTCCCTCTTTCAGATGATCTTTCCCAAACCCACCACTTTCTCTTATAAGGAGGTGCTGAGAAGCGGCAGGTTCATGTGATCAGCTGTGTTTATAGGATAATAACCTTCACGCTGCCCATTAATCCCCTCCGTAAAGGCAAGGAGCATTCCAAAGCGCTGAGCAGCTTCAGCGGTCAGGCGGTAAAACCAACATGTACGCACCTGCTAAATAAATATTTTCACCAGCTTGGTATGAACATGACATTTCTTCCCGCACAGTTACATCGGCGAGAGGCCAGAGGTGGTAGGTAGTTCATCTCGCTGCAATGCCAACAGACCAAGGTAAGCTGGCGATTGGAAAGGAGTGCCCCAGGCAAGTGTTTTGCACCACTGGCCGGGGACCTCTAGTGTTCCCTGAAACTTCAGGAGAGGATCCATGTACCAATTAAAAGCATTTTCAAAAATAAAAATCCACGCACATTGTCACAGCATAGCAGCAAGGAGCCAAAACAGAGAAAATACACAGATGTGCAAAGATCAGCCTGGTGTTTAGCTGCTGTAAATGAAACTGTTGTGGCAGTGGTAATATAATTGGTCTGCTGACTCATTCTCCTCAAAATTTAGGTGGTCCTTGGCATGACGAAAGTGGACAAACACTCTCGTGATCCCACTGGAAAAGGGAAACTCACAGGATCTGCGTGATGCATAGTGCTTGCTTCTGGTTTTAGAGAGTCAGGCAATTTTACACTTTAAAATCATAACATTATAGTGAGTAGAAAAACTTTATTATGAATATTTTTAAATCCCTGTCTCAGATATGTCGTTGGAGCTGGAGCCATGCCTCTAAGTATACGATGAATGAAATCTCTTTAAAACTCTGTGATAGGAAAACTCCCATTCTAATTGTTTCAGATCATCTGCATCCTGTGTTTCATTACACAGGGTAATAGAGACCATCTGTCTCCCTTCTTTCCAATATATGGATTTATATCTGTGTGCGGAGCTGTTTTCACCGACATAGCGCACAGACCCTTCCAAAATGCATGTTAAGAGAATGCATGTACCCAGGAATGGCCAACCTTTCTGACTGTACAAGCCGTGTATCAAATTCCTCGTATGGCGAAGAACCACAAGATGCACATTTTGACTGTCAAGGAAAGCAGGGAACTCCGGGAATTAATGGGAAACACCGTCGACTCCCCTTTGCTCCCATCAGTCTGTCAGGCACCGAGCTGGGTCCTGGAGCAACACAGGAATGCTGTTATTGGTAGCAGAATCTGGCACTGTCTTCCCTAAAGGGAAACGAGGGACACTATCTGAATCTCTGTCCTTTTACAGGGTTTTATAGAACCCACTTGTACACGGCCGTTGTGGCCATGCAGATGCGTGCACACAAAATCTCGTTAGGAATATCGTGACCCTGTGAAACAGGTTGTGTTGGGCTAAGAGAGGAAGGATAGAGCTGGAGAGGAAGGATAGAGCTGGAGATGAGGGGTGGAGAGGCTCATGTCAGGCACTTGAGCCATGTAAAAAGAGTATCAAGCTGTCACCAGCCTTTGGGGAGTAAAAGTTTACTACTGTTCTACAAAAATGTGTGCGGTTCAGTGCATTTCCCCATGGTTTCAGCGTAAAAAGCTGCAACAAAATTTTCCTTTTCCTAAAACACAGGTTATTTAAAAAGCAGCATCAATTATCCGCCGGCTTGTCTGGCTGTGGGACAGTGGGGGCAGTGCCGCTCGGACGAGGGCAGTGCCGGGGGGAGCGGGGTGCCTCCCCTGGCCTCCACAGCAGGCACCACGTCTGAAGGTTTCTTAGCCAAAAAAATGGCAAGGGAATTATTGAGAACTGTAAATCAAGCACAGTGGGGATAAATAAGCTTTACCACGCAGCTACTTTAAGCTACAGCTCCCCCTTCTACAAATACACCTTTTGCTGAGAGATTGCAAGAGTAGACTGTAAGGGCAGCCAAGCAGTACAGCACATTTCTTCACTCAGATTAAAAGCATTGTTTAAATTCTTGTGGCTAGACAATTTGTCTTGTCCTTTAAAAAAAAAGAAGCCATACTAAACAGTGAAGCAGCACAAAGAGGCTGGGATGTAGGATTGAGAGACTGCAGGGAATTTTTAGCTTGCCTGCTGCAAATCAAGATCAGCCTTCTTACCTTTCCACAATCTTTCACCCTTTGTTATTTGCGGTTACCACAAAATCTTATTCTAAGACTTTCTCAGATGTTAGAATTAGATAACGTCTCTGTAAAATGGTGCCACGGTCTGGATAAACGTAGACATGAATAAAATATTTTATGTTATGACACCTTTCATCCAGCAAGACTCCAGGGGGAAAAAATATATAAAAGCACATATTTATTATTTAATAAACAATAAAATGTTTATACATATGTTATTATTTATATGTATCCATATATTGCTATAAAAATATATAGAGATACAGCTGTATTTGCATCTTAGACACATGGACTTTTTTGACCGATACAAAGCAATCCTATTCCAGGGATGAACCAGAACAGTGGATGGGTAACGCATAACACTCACGTTGCCTTTTGTGTAACAAGGAAGCGACACAAAGCTCTTCCTGAGAGAGGGGCCTTGCAAAAGATGCGTCACAAGCTCCCCCCGGGACTGTCAAGGACCAGGAGGGTGTCCATCACAGAACACAATTTGGGAAACACCTGAGGTAATGTGGGATTTTCTGGTGACCAGCAGCATTTGTTTGCATCCCGTCCCAAACACATCACGCCAGGCTTAGCAGAGGTGACTGCAGAGGATACCTGTGGTGTTTTTCCTATCTTAATGTGCACTGTCAGGGAAGGGACTGGTTAAAAAACATGGGCTGAAGGAAAAACAGAGTGGGGATATTCACATCTAAATTGTCCAACCCGGAGAAGAATAGGGGTGTTCCCCAGCACCAAAAAAGCCTGGTGATGTCAATCTCAGCAACACATCTCCCATGACTGTTGTACCCCAGGCAGTGGAGCAGGGAACAGGTAGAATTCGATAGACAGTACATGTTCATGGGCAAAAGAATACCTGAATAAAAAAAAAGAAAGAAGCCACTTGTCTATAGCCACAGGAGCATCAGTCTCACCAGTGAAGAGGAGGCTTTGCCATGAATCCCTGAACGCCACATGTTCACCTAGCCGTGCACTTGCCATGGTGTCAAAACCAAGACTATAACAAGGTTTTCGTGATAGCAAATTGTTTACAGTCTCTGAATCGGTCTGTAACTATTTTGCTGTAATTTGACATGGGAAGAAACCGTAATTTGGATTGATGAGGTATTAACCTCCTTTCATCTGCAGCCTGTTTTATGAAGGAGATCCATGCTAGCAACTTAGCAATACATATGCAAACTTTGGCATCTTACAGGTCAGAATAAGCAGATACATCCATGCAGCCACAGAACTCATTTAATAACTTTGGTTGTATAAAATGCAAATCTTACGCATGCCATTTTTCAGTCCCCACCGCGGTGTTCCAGCAGCGTGACCAGTGCTCAGCAGGGCTGTAGGATCCAGCAGCAGCTTTGTGATTCCAGGTGCCACAATTTGCTTCAACCCACTTCCAGCTTTTTTTTTTTTTTTAAAAAACTTCTCTTAGGGAACAACAATGAGATTGTCTGATAGTTTCGTGAAGGTGAGTGTCTGATCAGTGTCTGAAAGAGAGGAAATGACAAAGCACCCGAGTTCTTGTTCTCAAGAGCAAACATTTGCAGTGAGTATGCTGGTTCGACTTTCTCAAAAAAAACCTCAAACTCAGGGTTTCATGCTAAGTGCAAATGAGCAGACTGCTCTGCCTTGCATATTTGTACATGAACCCAGCCCAGTGAAAAAAAAAAAAAAAAAGACTATTGAAGGCATTGAATAAAAAATAAAAATCAGTGCGTGGAAAGGGGCTTAATACATTCACAATGTTATTTAGCTCTAACAAAGAGTAGCAACCCCAGATGACCTTCTGGCTCCTGTCTCCACCCAAGTTCCTGGCCTCTGTTCAACGTCCTGGCAAAAGTTGCAGACATCCGCAACGCAATGCCAAGTAGCTGTTTTGTCTGTAGATATGTAATAGAGATTAGCCGAGTGGTGGTGGGGAGCTGCTACGCATAAACCAGCACCTCCAAACAGGGCGCTGGCATCCGATTCCCATCAAAGAGCCTTTTTCCCCGGTGGTGCCAAGCACCTCCTCAAGACTTCGGTGCCTGGGTAAGAGAGAAAAATTTCCACCGCTTCAGCTCAGGGGGGGTTACGCGTTGCCCTCCCCAGTCCCCTCCCACATCAGTGCCCAGGCGACTCTTTCATGTCAATGATTAACTCGATGGGACGGGGCTCCACCGCCCGCGTAAAGGGTGGATTGAGCGCAGAGCCCATTACATCATACCTTTCTGATGTGCTCAGCCATGGATCACTGATTTGCCTCCGATTGCAAGCTAGCAAAGCTGACACTTGAATGGAAAAGAGAATGTAACCCAGTGCACATGGCTTGTTAACACCTCCCGTGTGTGATCGCTTTTAAAGAGACGCCTGAACTGCGCCTGTAATGGAAACGGCTTTTGTTTTCCCATAGTAGGCTTTAAAAGAAAAATTTCGTTTCGACTTTAAATACTTTTTTTTTCCTCCCTTTTTCACCAGAGACAGGAAATGGTTCTTTCATGCGTTCAGAAATACAAATTATGATTGGCAGAACATTAGAGTGCAGAAAAAGAGCTTTTGAAAGAGATCCTGAAGGAGCGATCAAGGCAGATTAAAGGTTATGCCCTGCACCTAGCCAGCCAATCTCCTTGAGTCACACCCCCCCAGCTCTCAGGAGTTTGTTTGTCTTTTTATCACAGAACTGGCTAGACCTGCAATCTCAATAAAATGCAAAGTGGGAAGGGAAAAATGCTGGGCTCTCCTTCTCTTCCTTCTCATTCTCCTTACTTATGTATGAGTTATAAAGAAAACATCAACTATTAAACATTTTGCTTCAGCACATGTTCATTATTACTGTTTTATCCTTTTACCAAGATCACTGTGACCAGGGAGTGACTGTAAAGGAAGCTGCCCTAAAACAACATGGTAATTCTGTATAACTTAGTATGTCCAATTATATTGTATTTTATAGAATAGGTAATAATTATGTAATATGTTATTAAATTCTTATTGTGCTAATATGTCAGGTGAATTTAATAGCAGGCTGCCATGAGAAATCAAGCAAGAGAGCATGAGGTCTCAGTTAAGCACACGGATTCAGTAAACACTTTGGCTTTGTTAGGAGAGGCGGCCCAGGCTTTGCTTCCTGGCCTAGCCAAGCCACAAAACTTGTCACTCAGGACCATCACTGAGGAGCAGAAGAGCCAGAAGACAGTAGCACTTTGAAGAATTTTTTTTCCCCCTCTCAAAAAGGGGCTCCGCTACTGATGACTGAATCCCATCACGGCATGAGAAGGGACACTCTGGAGTGCATCACAAATGCTTGGCAGAAACCTTGCTGTAATCGTTCATGCTTTGTTCCTATGACTAAATAAACAATATCTCATAAGAAGAGGCTAAAAACCAAATAAAACACAGTGTTGGCTACTGATTTGTAAATGGAAGAGTGATGGGTGCCAAACTCACTTGACTCTCCAGCCTAAAAGCGTAAGTAAACAGAGTGTCATAGTTCAAGGTCTGATCTAAGAATGGGGGAAACCAACATGATACTACAAGGAGGTCGTTCAGAGAGAGCAGCAAGTGGGCAGAGCTGCTCTCCCTGCCCCCAGGCTCCTTTTCCTCCACCTCTGGAACAGGTTGGGATTCATCTGGCAGCGCAGCTTTGTGTGGGAGGATGCTGTGTATATATGTTCCCTCTGGGAACAATTAACCAATGTCAACATTGCTGGATCCTTGGATGGGAGACTGTCAAGGAAAACACAAGCACCACAGAAAGCGGTGCTGGTAACTTGGTATGTGAAAAACCATCCCTGAGTCAGAGATGAACCAAGCCCTTTACATAGCACTGAGGACCTTCGTGCGGGTATCGTTCCTGGCCATTACCTTTAATCTCACACCTCACAACAGCTACACTGCAAGCCCCTGATGGCAGCTCCAGGCCCTGGAAACTCTGCTGAGGTTTTGTGTCTGAAGCCGGCCGCCTCGCCTGCCCTCTTCCCTGCCCCCCTCCTCTGTGTATTTGGCGTTTATTCAAGCAGGGGAAGTTCAGCATTGCCACCCTCAGACGCCCTGTTCCAACCTCCAGGCACTCCAGCATCTCCCCATCTGCTTGTGCTGCACCTAGATACGAACATGGCAGGCTGGTTAAGCAGATCGACTCCACAGCGTTGGCAGCTTTAGTGTGGGTTACTGGGTGTTACCCAGGGTAGACACAGCAGATTGTGATGTGATATGTGATGTGAAAGCACATGCAATTCCAGTTTATTCTGCAGCAAATCAGCACGGGGTAGTACATAAGGGGAAAGGCTGCCTCCTTCCCTTTGGCTGCTTGAGGGCAACTTCCAGCCTATCCCAAATAGCTCAGCAAGGACAGAAAATGGAGATCCTAACAAGCATGGGCTGTTGCACTTTTCACAGAAGCAGGCTTTTGAGACGCTGAACCATTGGTGGGCTGTAAACCTGCCTGCTCAGGCCTCCCCTGCTGAATCGCTGTTTGGGGTAGTATCCACCACACACATTGCAGTGTACACCAGGAGAGCAAGCACAGCCACTGTACTTTTTTGCCGAAGAGATAGCAGCATTTTGGTTTTCAGAGAAGTGATCTGTATCCAGTCCGTAAAAAGCTTCTGAATGCTTTGAGAAGGAGGATGTCGATAAACAATTTCTATCCCACCATTGTAATCCCTCTTCTCCTCATTTTTTCTCCAGTTCCCTGTACAGTTGAAAACCCTTCTTCCTTTCCTCTTCTGAACAGGGATTGCCTGATTTTTTTTTTTAGCTAATAATGAAAATAACAAATGCATACTGGAGACTGGAAGAGAGCTGTGCTTGAGAGCACTGATACGTTGTGAAGATGAGAGGGTGAGAGACGAGACCTTTGGCTGTGATGAGACCCAGATGTCCCATTCTGGATGTGTCCAGCAAAGCTACTATGTCAAGTCTTTGTTTAAATTGGGTCCCACTACACAAGTGTATTTATTAGCATAACAAAGTTGCAATGGCCAAGAAAAGGAAAAAATGACTTGCCTAATGGAAATGAATTGTGCAGCATAACCTGGTGGTACATAGGACTCTATCACGGTATTTAATGTCTCTCCCCACGCTGAAAGAAAGAGTCTTGACACAGGCGCCAGTAGGTCTGTAGAGCCATTGGTAGACAGCCAGGGCATACCATTTAATGGAAGGACATCATTAAATATGCCTTTATTTTTATTACTTTGTAATATTATTATGCAGCTGAAATAAATCACAAGTTGTTTTTAGTGGGATTCGGTCACAAGCCACAAAAGCAGTGAGCCGGGGGGCTTGCTTCTCAATCTCCCTGTAAGCAACCTTCTGTACTCTCTGCAAAGAGCAAAACTTTCGCATGAGGGTCAGCCCATGACCTTTTGCTCTTTCAATATTTATTAAATGCATTAATAAATAAGTACAACTTCTTGAACTCCCAGGACCAAGTTTTAGGCTCCTGCAGCCCAAGTCTGCAGGCAAACACGAGCTGCAGAGCCACCAGATCAAACTGGATTGCTCGCTACTGATTCTACATAGCCACCCCGCTGGCCCAGGGCTAATATGTGCCAAAGAAGGAACAGGAGAAGTCTGGTGGAGGCCAAAGGTGTTTCAGCTATTTTGCCAGGTTCCTATATGGCTCCCAGATCCCCTCCAAAATCCGGAAGGTGCAAAGATGCTGCATGCTCACCTAAGTAGCAGGCTGCAGTGCAGCATCAGTGAACTGGAGAGGGAATTTGGCTCAGCCTCCTGCAACCAGATGGGCAAAACATGAAGTCTTCAGGCATGCAGCAGAGAAGTTAAAAAGGTGATATAAAAATCTGTGCTTGGACCTTCACTGAACTGACTGATTGTCCCAAGAACCCACTCCTCACTTCTGTAGCTCAGCGAAGATGCAGCACGTTGTTTAGTTTTAAATAAGATGGACATCCAAAGCTTTTCTACACAGCCACTCCTTTTCTTACCTCTCATGCAAGTAAGAGCTTTGTGGTGTAAAGCATTCTGTAGAAAAACAATATGCCAGCGGGAAGTTATTACCTATCATGTGATAATTTTAGCTTCACACATTTTGTCTTTACTCTGCTCCCAGTCCCCTCTGAAAGCACTGCTAGGTGTGCAAGCTCTCCCTTGAACACTTTTCTTTTTTTTTTTTTTTCATTTATACATGCTTAGATTATTTCAGAGGGAGAAGGAACAACAGACTGATTTAGAGAGTACTGCTGAAATACCAACATTAGTTGTGTAAAATACCCATTACTTCCTTCTTGTCAACTTTAAGATGCCTTTTTATTTCTTTTTGTCAGGTAAATGTTAACAGGAGCTTTATCATTAATCACCTTTGGGTTTTTCTAAGAGTTTGTATTATTCACATGAACAATGTGTGTTGCAAGACTCCTTTTTTCACTATTTAGATACAAATTATTCAGAGCTTGAGTTTTGGCTAAACTGAAGTCAAACTGAAATAGATAAGCTCTGCCTCAAAAGGGAACCTCAAAAGGCTTCAGTTAAGGTACAAGTATCACCTACTCGGATACTGAAATGTGTGCAGATCAGAGAGATGAGTTATTGTGCTTCAGGGTCAAGAAGGAACATTTACAGTATGATGTTGAATTTGAGGAGATCTTTCAATTCATCCATTGCATGAGTTCA
Organism: Pandion haliaetus; assembly: GCA_013401275.1. Taxonomy (NCBI): domain Eukaryota; kingdom Metazoa; phylum Chordata; class Aves; order Accipitriformes; family Pandionidae; genus Pandion; species Pandion haliaetus. Next base: position 39,005 of record VYZV01017094.1, on the reverse strand, counting down.
AAAAAATCCTTATGGCCTGCTCTTTTCTGCAGTAAAGTTGTATCTCAGTCAAGATTATTCTTACTGTGGCAAGGAGCAAAAGGTGGGCTCAAAAGTAGGTCTCATCATCTGATGAACAAATGTCAGAAAGGAGACAAATGACCACTCTTCCAAAACTTCAGCCCATACTTTGACACTCCTATGAAAAGCACTTCTGTTTGTGATCAGAAACAAACTGGAAGAGCTCTGTTATTTTGTAATCAAAGACTGGCTAATATCTTTATTTCTACAGAAGTGGCATCCCTGATGACTTCCATGTGTTTCTCTGTCAGCAACACGTAGCTCAGGTTCACCATGTAGGTGTGAGCAGCAGCAACAGCCACAGAATAGACAGGATCTGCTCAGGAGATTTTTATTTCTAAATGAAAAGGGGCTGTGGAAGAGACAACTGCAAGTAATGAGTCAAAGAGAGTGTAAATCAAGGCCCAGTTGCTAACTGGTTCTGCTACAGATCTCCCAAATCATCTTATCTCAGTGTGCTTCAGAGTACGTCTCTAAGATGATAGATAACTCCTTCTTATGACTACAGCATGAGGAAGCTGTGAAGGGGAGGGAGGAGAGCTGGAGTACAACACAGCCACTCCAACAGCTCCCAAACATCCACACTGTGAGAGAGCCTTCAAAAGCACAGGTCCATAGGCAGAAGCATTCAGCATCGCCTGCCAGCACTGTTTTCACAATTAGGCTTTGGCATCCTTTTGGGGAGGAGGAAGGTTCCTTCTATATTTCTCATTAACCTACAGCTTCTGTTTCTGAACTGGAGGAATGCCTCCTTACCATGTCGTCTTTATACCCCTCTGCTATGCATGCACACACACACACACACACACAGACGAACTTCTTATTTGCATTTGGGGTGTGGATTACAGAGGGATTCTGTTCATAAACCTAGAGGGACCTGTGCTCCCAGGCCTGTCTCTTCAGTGCACTAATTCCCCCTCCTCCTTTTGCTATGTTTGCCAGTGGAAAAAATTAGCAAACCCTATTTACAAATATTTTTGCCTCTTGGCCCTCTGCCTAATGCTGCGCTATTAAAGCTGTCGTTGTTCCACTAAACAATTGCCAAATGTTTTTGCGTGCATGCATTGGCTTGCTTTTGAGTTCAGATATTCTTATTCCACCAACTGCCACCCTTTGCTTAATTCAAGGTGAATGCTCTAGACTTCAAGCTTGTCAGAAAATTTCCTCTTTATTACTCCTCTAAAATATACTATTCCAGCAGCAATGGTAAAATTCCTCCACTCAGATGTTTTCCTGCAAACAGTTTTTCTGTCGCAGCCTCTCTTTTCATGATAGAAAATGCTCTGCTCACATTGGAGCAGTATGCCCCAAAGCCTGACATTTACATCAGACAAGGTCAAAGAGGCTGTAGCCAGTGAGACCTCAGGGGAATTTGGGTACCCAATTCCAAAAACTGTCCTGGAGAAACATTTTCTCAGCTGGAGTCTGAGCCCAGAGAGAAGTAATCTCCATTTCCGCATGCCCAAAGATGTCTGAGCAGCTTAGTGTCTAAGCTGAGTTACGATCAAGGAACAAAATATTTCTCCTCCTCTTTTCCTGGAGGCTCTTGACCTAGTAACCATTCTCAGAGCATATTTTCAGGATCCTCCTCCCCTCCAAAAGGCCATGGTGGCCAACACTTTATTTTAAAGTACAGAATGAAGTAGTGGGCCATGTTCACCTTCCTGCCCTCTTGCTTTTTCTTTACACCCCTGTTGGTTAGAGCACTGGCCTAGAAAGGTGGGTACCCACTTTCCTTTCCCTCCATCTGCAGGGACTCTGTCTCCTGGGATGCCCTTAAGGAGCATCTGCCATCCAGCTGGGGACCAGACGTCCAGCCAGCCTCATTCCTCACCACTCCTGCTGAACCTGGGCCAGCATTGCTCAAATGACTATATTACATAGGCCCCATTTGAAGGATCATTGCCATAATGAATTATTTCTTTTTGCCTTTTCTAGTTAGTGGAGAAGTCTCTCAGGTCTATGCTGTGCCTGTACAGGCCATTTTTATTAGGGGTTGACGCATTATTTTCTGGTGAGCAAATAGCAAGGGTGATGGTAATGCTACACCCTTCGGCACATGCCATCAACATATACAGCCCGTGGACGGCCTCTCCTTTCTGTTGCACACCAGTTTGGTACTCAGACCAAATACGGACTGTATACACAAATTATAGCAAGTCCATCAAAAAAAGGAAACTTCACAGATGCTTATTCACTCTTTTAATTTCTGTGCAAGTATGTTGATGCTTCTGTGTATGGTATTCAGTCCCAAACGTAAGGGTGATACAGTTTACTTGCATTTCAACAGCAGCTGAAACAGCCAGTGATAAATGGATGTTGAAGAGCAGTCAAAGAAAGCAAGTTTCATATCTGTAATTGTAAATGGTAGCATGGGAAATGTGATTCTGAAACAACAAAAGACAGATTTATGCCTCTAATGAAAACAGCTCCAATGTCAGATACAGCGTAATTTCCCAGACAAGATAAAAACACAAGAATTATCTCCAGAAATTACTCAGTGAAAATTTCTGAATAACAAATGCAGTTGAGAAAATTGCTCGGACAGTTTGCAAATAGGAAAAAAGGAGAACATAACAGATTTATTAATCATTGTGATTTATACATCGAGCTTTACTAGCAATGCAAGACAATAAATTAAAGCACAGCCAAGATTTCCTCCACACTATTTGGTCAGTGGACCTTCATCCTGGTCTGAGGCACAGCTGGTTTTAGGCCAGTCCTGCCAAACTCAACAGTGTTTCTAGGATCATGAAGTGCCAACACAGAAGACCCAGACGGTCTTCAGGAAGAGCATTCCAGCAATTGATTTTTGTCTCAGCAGTTGAAAACTGATGGTATAGGAGATATAAGTGCAGACACATAAAAGCTTGTCTGTCTAGCCTAAACTAGCTAGTTTACAAGTGAAGGTGAGCCATGCAGTCTCTAGTTCAGGCAACTGCACAGAGCACAATACTTTGAAGGACCACTGACTCCCATCCCAACCACACACCAAAGCCCAATGCCCATCCCTTACCTGCTCTCGTTGCTCAGGCTGGCACATGTGGAAATCACACCTCTTCCGTTGCTGTGTAAACATCTTATATCATTGCTTCCTTCTTGGCCCTTCAGTTTGTCACCACATCCAACTACACTGATTTAACCCTACATCTGCCCTCAGGAGGGAGGCGACAAGTTAAAACATACTCCTCCTTTTATTTGGCTGTTCAGTCATAACAAACACTAAGCAACCGATCACACTTATCTAGACAAAGCCTTGCCTTTTGGGGTTGGACAAAGATGTTTTTTCTCCTGAATTCCGCCACTCTCACTTGTCAGACACTAATGTGAATACTCATCTTGACCAGAAGGATAACAAAGCTTGTTGTCCAGGTGTAAATACATCTGGTGGGAAGATTGCAACTTGAGCAATTAAGCCAGATTCTTCCCACGCTTGACAAACACCCATGCTGGGACAGGCTGTGAAGAGGAAGTCTGGAGACAGAGCAAAGAGGACTATTGAGTACCTTGGTCTTGACCATCCTGTCCATCTGTTCAAACTCTGCTCCAGGACTGTGTCTCTAACTAATCAGTGACAACTTAAGACACAAGTTTGTGATCTTTAGATTTATATTAAGAAAGTTTATGATGTTGCAAGAGTCAGTGACAGTACACAGAAATTAGGCAAGGTTTAAATGCTGCATCTGAGTCACAGGAGCACAGAGCCACCCAGAGCCTCTTTTTGTTATATTTCCAGATCATACCACAAAACCCTAAGATTACAAGGATGGAGAACTTTTTCAGAATACATGCAAAATCTGCTTGGGTCTTCTATACCCCCTGTGAAAGAAACACAGTCATTCTTAGCAGAGATTAGAGTCAAACCTTATTCTGTAGCTAACTCTCCTAGCCTGGCCTGAGTTACCCCACCGTGATTAACTGCCCTTAATTAATGAAAATTAAGCAGGCAGATATCAACTTTGCCAGCGCTGTCATTAACTCCTTTTTATGGGTGCTGCCAGAGCCTGCACGCATCTCGAGCCAAGTCTCCGTCATGCCCAAGAAGTGGAATTTAACCTTCCTGGTGACCTAATCGTGGCATCATCACAAACGAGGTATTGTAACTTAGTGCCGTAGGGCATTAAAGCCAACCAGCCGGCTCATCCTTTGCATTTCATTTCTTCATAAAACGACATTGGTGTAATTGTCCTCATTGGAAATGGAGGTGACTTCATGCCTTAAGAACTGGGTAAAGCTCTATAACCTCTCTCCAGCTCCATTCAAGCACTCTTCCTAACCCACTGGGATAAAGAGGACTGTGCTGCAGGCAGTTCAGTCCCGTTCGACAAAACAACTGTTAAATATCACCAGCTGTTAAAAACGTGCCGCTAGTGAGCCCCTGCTCCATCCGCGCTGCATCATTGTGCTTCCCGGACTCAGGCTGTGCACCATTTCAAGTCTCCCTTCCCAAATCCCTTAGGGTTACAGCCAAGAAAGCTGCATCCCACCTTACCCAGAACCAATGTCCTTTTTCTTTGTGGAGGAACATGCATCATCTCTGTATTTTAAGGCTGAGGTAGAGCACAGAGACCCAAATCAGGCTAGCTGCTGTGAACACGTAGCCTAATGGAGCCTGCCCAGCACAGCTTGCGACGTGATGAAGCAAGGCAAACAAAGACAGATGGGCTGTACACCAGCAGCGTGTCTAAGGTGCACGTCAATGCTGCTTTTAAATAAATCTTCTCCCTCCTTCACAGAAATGCTGTGTCCAAGGCTCCTCTGCAGCCCTCTTCGACAACTTAATGAGAGACATCCCACCACTACATCCCTTTACAGCATTCCCTTTTAAACATGGCCCCAAGCCCTTGTTTTACTTAAAAAACAGAACGTGAGGTTTTGTAAATAAATTACATTAATTAATTTCCTTTGCAGGAGGGGAAGGGGTGAAGTCTGGGGAACCTCCCCACAGCTTAAGCGCTGGTCTTGCGGTCCGGGATGTCACCACCACCCTTTCACGCTATTTTTTTTCAGGCCTAAATCAATCCCAACCCTCCATTACCCTCCACACACACATCATATAGAGCCCAAAATGACAGACTGTCATTCAGGCTAACTGACTGGGAGCAATTTTAAAAGATTATTTCCTCCAGCAGCCCTGATCACACAGTAGCTGTATACACGAGCCTCCACCATCAGCTATTAGATGGCTGTGAAATGGCATGACCACATGATGTACCCTGGCTAGCTACAGCTCAGGAATACAGCACAGCAGTAAAGCAGAATTGTAGAGTGCCTGGGATACTTTAGCCTATAAAACACTTCCCACCAAATACAGCTCAAAAAAGGTAAAGTGAAATGAAAAGGGTACAAACAGCCACAAGTGAAGCATTAAATCAGCTGGTTCTGAGTCCTTTTTCAATATTATTGCAATGTGGTTTCTGAAACAAAAAGATTGTATTGAATTAGTGCAAGTGGAAAATTGGTTCTTTGACCAAAAAAAAGAAGGGGAGGGAGGAGCTGTGTGGGAAAGATTCTTTTAAATAATCTTTTTTTTTTTTCCTTAGTTGGAGAATTGAAAAAATAAATTAGAGGTTGGCAAAATTTTGTCAAAACATTTCAATAGCCAAAGCCTAAATTCTGGCTTTAATTCACTCTACAAATGACAATACCCTCTGAAAAATGTCAATAATATGAGAAAAAGTTATTTTTGTTTTTGTTTTCCACAAAAAAGCCTCATCTTCAGTGCAACTCTCATTTTAGTCTGTCCTGGTCGCAAGCTCCATGGGCAGATATTCTCTCCCTCAAATGACTCCCCTCCACTAAAACCTTCCTGGGGAAAGAAAAACAAGAAAAAGGAATGGGAGGAAGAGAAGGGCAGTGAAGGAGTCCCAATGAGGGGTAGGGCAGAAGAAAAGAGGATGAAAGTACCCAGCAAAATGCCAGGGACAGAGCAGGAAGGGTGAAAGACAGAACAAGGTTATTTTTTCTCCCCCCTCCCATTACAATAAGCTTAATTTTCTTTTCTTCATCTGTTGTAAGAAACCCAATATGTTTATGGTTTAAGTGGTAAAGACAAAGGCTGGGAAGGGAAACAGAATAAAGTGAGTTGTACAAGGTCACAGCCTGTTTCATCTCCTAAATCCAAGTCCACACCTTTGTCCACACTACTGTAGGTTTAACTGTCATTTACTGATCTCCTGCTGTCCATTGGCTTCCTAAGAAGCCTGTAGATAATGAGATGGCAATGAAAATTTTGTGCAACTGATTTGACATTGCAGTGTTTGAGAAAGTTATAAGATATCAGAAAGTATCACTTTAAAATGTTACAAAATCCATTGCTCTGGGGATGTCTGGCATGCAAGACAGAGGACAGCCTCTGTTCTGAGAACTGATCTGCCTAGTGTTTTCATGACATAGATACAGAAAGTTGGTCGCCCATACTGCTCTTTGGTGTGCCAAGAGTATTTTGAAAATGCCTACCCACATACAATAGTTCAGAGATGAGCTGTCTGGAAACACGACAGTTCAGGAGCTGGGAATTATTTGCAGAAAAAATAATTCTCTGTAGTATATTTCTTTCAGAATACAATGAGTAAACAACAAGCTTGTATTAAAGAAATTGAAGAAGAAAATTTTTCAGAGACCCAAAATGGATTCATGCACTGTTTTGTTTGCAAAGTATTACTTCTTCCCTTGAAAATAAATGTCAAATTGGGATGAAGGCGCTTAGCCTGTGTATAGTATTGACTACTTCTTCCTTAATATACCTATGCAATTTATCCTTCAAGGTGTCCTTATCACAAAACCATTCAACCATGTCAGGTAACCGAACGGCTATGGATGAAAACAAACACAAGAGCTGTTCCTAGCCCATTCCCTTCTCTGTAAAGCTCCCTTAGTCCTGCCTGGGCAGATGGGCAGCAGTCCGACACTGCTGCCACAGAAACTCCTTGCAGACCTGCTAGCAGAGCTTGTTGGCTGTTAAAGTCCTGGCTTGGATGCAGCTGGCCAAGTGGCTGCAACAGGGCAGAGCTTGGAGTACTGTAGGCACCGAGTATGTTCCAATTTTTTGGAGGGCAAGGAGGCTGCAAAACCCCATCGCCGCTTGGTTGCCCAGCTGATCTGGGTATGTCCCCACAAGCTCTGGTGGTTCGTGGCATATGTGGGTGAGATGTTTGCTTTGTCTCTGCCTTGGCCCCATGAGCACATGGCGAATGTCCCCGGTACACCGGGTTCCTCCTGCAAAGCGTACACTCGCTTCTCTTGAAAGCTTGGCAAGAAGCAGCGGTGAGCTGCGGTCATTTGTGGCAAGCTGAGCTGAGTGACATGCCAGCGGTGCTTGTGCCCAAACCTGTGTCTAGGCACCAGGCTCTGCTGAGGACACCATCACCCCAACAGGCAGGGTGACCCTTTATGCCAGGTATAGCGTCACTCGGAAACCAAATGGTGAGCTCTTCTTTTCACCTTTGAACAGTCCTTTGGCAGTCAGAGGCCTGAGTATTTCGGTATACAACTTCTGGAGTCCTGAGGTGGTTCAGATATGGACTACAGCACTCGGACACCCTTTTGGAGCCGTGGGGCCAGGGGACTGTGTCTGGCTCAAGTAGATATCTTCTAAGCAGACTTACTTCTGATTGAGTGGTTCCAGACTGTGAACCATAAAAACATAAATCATCCATTTAGCCATAGAAAGAATCATAGGAAATACTTTTTAATGCTTTACAAAGAACTGTTATTTGACTGTATTTCCCCACTTTTTTCTTTTTTCCCACAAATATTGCGGATGAACATACATTGCCCAAAAAGATTTCAGTAGGTTTTTACAGCAAGTGAATTTACCACTGCTGACTGTGGGTACTCTTGGTGGAAATCTCAGGGTTGCACTCATGTAACCATGGAACAGAAATGACATTTTGACTATCTAAATGCTCATAGGCAAGCTACAAATAAATGATTATTCACAGAAATTATGGGCAGTATTATTTCAAACAACAAACACATTCAAGAACATCCAGGCAGGCTCATAGATAGTTTGCAAACAGAAAAAAGGCCAAACACTTCAGTTCAGTTACTTGCTGTAGATTATTCACTCAGCTCTAATAACAGTCCCCTGTCTCCATGAGCCTGCATCAGATGCTGTCCAAAACTCAGATGGTGGTGAAAGCTCCCGCTCTATCATTATGAAAACCCATAGTTGAAGCATTTTTTGTCCATTCATTTCTACAAAACAAAAGCAAAGGATGGTATTTTCTTCACAGGGGTTGGTTTGGAGTTGCTTCATTTCAGTGGTATGCAGATATTTTCACTGTGGTTTTGCAGGGTGACCAGGAACACCTGTTAATATTAAAAGAAAAGCACAAAATTCCTACAAATGCAAAGCCATTTTTTTCATCCTATAAATATATGGTTTTTACATTATGACAGCAAACACAACTTGCAACTAACATTGTTTGGAAGCCGTAAAAAAACAGTAATTGCTGTTGATCGGTGGCTTGTTGCACAGTCTATTATAAAAGGCCTACCGACGGCTACTCTTAACGCAGCCACCAGGCTCTTGGCCAAACACTATCAAGGGCTCACACCTTCCCACCACCACTCTTCCGAGGTGGCATCCACCTCCCAGCTCTTTCCCCTTCCCTTGCTGATGCCATGAAACACTCTCATACCATCCTCGGGCCTGAGCCAGCTGGGATGTACACCACGAACATTCTTCAAGCAAAACCATTAGGCCCTCCTTCCCGGGATAGGGAGCTGAAGAAGAGCCCTGCCAGCCCTCAGGGCTGCCCAGTGGGGCTGCTCTCACTGTGGGCAGCTGAGGATATTGATTTCCCTGTTTCAAGCCCACCTTCTTCACCCTTGGCAGGCAGCATGGCTAAAGAAACTAAATTGGGTGGTGTTGTGCACTGCTATTCACCTTGAAATGCTTTTGTCTTTATCCTAGTGTTATGGGTTTGTGTGGCGCAGTTTTCCTTGGTGGCAGGGGAGGGGGGCTGCAGAGGCGGCCCCTTTAAGAAGTTGTTGGAAGAATTCACTGCCCCAAAATGTCGGACCCGCGCGCCAAAATGTCGGACCCGCCTCTAGGCGGGGAGTGACGGTGGTAATGCCTCTGGGAAACATATTTAAGAAGGGGAACCGGTAGTGTGGGGGTTGGGAAACCTGAGAGGAACATCACTGCCGATACTGGAGTCATGGAAGTGGAGGGGGAGGAGGAGGCGCCTGAGGAGGCTGATGGCCCTGCAGCCCAGGGGGGTGAACGGTGGAGCGGAGGCTCCCGAAGGTGGCCGTAACCCCATGGTAAAAACCGCGCTGAAGCAGTGTGTGACTGGAGAGCAGCCCGNTGGAGCAGGGGACGAGTGAGGAATCTTCCCCCTGAGGAAAGAAGCGGCAACGACGATGTGTGGCGAGCTGACTCAACCCCCATCCCCGATTCCCCTGCGCCGCCGGGGGGAGGAGGTAGAAAGCATCGGGAGTGGAACTGAGCCGGGAAGGCGGGAGGGGTGGGGGGAGGTTGTTCTGATGTTTAGTTTCCCTTCCTAATACCCTTGTGTTTTGTTTTTGATTTGATTTGTAGTAAATTAAATGGATTTTGTTTTTTTTCCCAAGCTGAGCCTGTCTTTTGCCCGTGACCATAAGTGGGGAGTGATCCCTCCCAGTCCTTGTCTCGACCCACAAGCCTGCCTTTGTATTTTCTCCTCATCCCAATGTGGCCAGGCGAGGGGGTGGGGGGTGAGCGAGCAGCTTCGTGGTGCTTTGTTACCGGCTGAGCTGACCTGAAAGCACGACACCTAGAAACGTTGGTCGCATCTTCACACTTTCCATGAGCGAGGGAGTGGTTTGATCTCCTTCAGCTCGGGGACTTGCAATAGCAATTCATCTACATGACTGTCATTTATGGGTCAGTTTGGGAGCTGTACTTGTCAGTTTGGGAGGTGGATGACCATACTACCATAGCCCTGGACCCAAACTCACACCACGTGATGTGCGCTTCACAACAAAGCAGTAGGGCTATACGGCTTCTGTGCCAGCTCTGGTTAAAGCCTGGCCCCCTTGGAGATGCTGAGCACCATCTGTGGCAGGCATTGCCTGCAGGGGCCACCTTTGCTTGAAGGATTTGCTAGGGTGTCTTAATTAAATGCTACACAGGTCTGTGGTTGGTTGCTACATGAAATAAGCTATGATGCATCTGCACTGAGCTCTTAAACAGATGCCCCTGTGCTGCCAACCAGCACACCAACAGTGCCCTGGGGGGTTCTGCCCATCAGGGCAGGCATATGAGGGGATATGTAAGTCATCGGGGGTCAAGTCAAGAGTGCATATTTGTCCAAGTCAGTCATACAGAACTTTAATTTATTTTTTGGACTCACACAGGTGAAATTCAAAGGTGTCCCTGTGCTACACACCAGCTGGGTTGGTAGAAGAGCAGGAGAAGTGCAGGTACATGAAGGGCTGATGGAGATGTCCCCTGCCTCAGCCAGCTCCTCTGCCAAAGGAGCACAGCACCTGGGAGGTACTTTGGAAAAATGCCGTTCACTCCTGTTTATCTAAACAACCCTTCTGTACTTCTTCTGTTTCTCATACAGCCCGATTCGGTGTGCTGACTTTACATGTTATGTGGGAGAAATCCATGGTAGTTCTCCATATTCAGGAAGGAACACCATGAAGTAGTCTCTGTCTGGGGGGGTGAGCCACCTGCCAGCCCAGGTAAGAACGTCCATGCGGGTCTTAGCCCATAGGCCCTGCCACTTCAGGTTCAGAGAGCTGCCATGGTCAGGTGAGGGTATCTGGTGTGCCTGTGGGGGAAATCAAATTGGATTACTCTAGAGGGAACCAGGCAGGGGCTTCAAAGGCCCTCTTTCCTCTCACCTGCATTGTGGAGTACTTACTGTCCTCTCAGGATAGCAATTGCCTGAGATGGTCATGCCTGTAACTTGCTCTGATCAAGGGTGAAACATCTGCAAGGAGATCTATCCATCAAAGCAGCCACACTTGCATGGATGCTATTACTTAAGGGTGGAGTCTCTGCCCTATGCAAGTAAGTCATATCTGTACATGAGACAGAGGCTCACAAGCTGTTCCTTGAGTTTATTACTCTGTGTTTCTGCAAGAGGGGATGGTGACAGAGATTGGGAAGTGCCCTAAGTGCTCCAGCAGACTGAGCAGCATCATTAGAGAGCACAATTGCTTGTTCTCCAACAGGCCTTTATAAATGATGGAGTGAGGTGTGTTAAAAACATGTTAACTTGCTGAGTTTCATCTCAAGTCCCTGTTAGAGGTAGTCTTTTACCAGCTGGTGTGTTTTAAAGAGAATCAAATTACATGCCAAACTGTCTTTAAAATCATAGGCAGGCCAATTTATTTTCTAATAGGGCTTGTTTTCTTTGCTCTTACCTGCCAGAACAGGCAAACCAGTTTTAGCTCAAGTTGCAAGGTTACTGCATCAAAACTCAATTTGGGACCCTGGAGGGGCCAGACTCCTTCACTGCAAAGAGAAAAAGAGGTAAGAAGTGAGGAAAACAGAAAGAGAGCTCACAGGTACGTCATGTCTGATGCCTTGGGCTGGGGCTTCACCTCCTGCCCACTGCTGACACTGCTTTTTAATAACTGCTTTATTTCAGTTAAGTCATGGACACATAAATGAAAAAAAAAAAATTTAAACCCTACCAGAAAATATTTCAGACTTGGAGTTCTGGGATGAAGAAGCAGGAAAGTTTTTTCATGACATACGTCACCAAAAAAAATGGTTCTTTGCGGTTTCTGTTTTAAAGCCATCTTTGCTTAACAGTTACTCTCCTGAACAATGAGCAGCCACGAAGTCACCGCTGCTATCCATCTTCTCCTCTGCCTCTTGGCCTGGCACATGAACAGCTTTTGTTGAACCAGGGCTGGGCACATGGGCTGCTCAAACACAAAACTCTTTGGAAAACAGGAAGTTTCCAAAATAAAACCCTAATTGTTGTCGAAAAGAACAACTGTGAACTTGAGGAGTAAATGTTTTCACACAATGACTGTCACAAAAATGAAAGCCTTTCAGACAAAAGTTAAGAAATGTTAGGTTTTGACCAAAAATATTTTATGAGGAAAGCAGGCATTTTCTAAAAATACTCATTTAGCTGAAAGCCTGAATTTTCAATCAAAAAATTAAGAATGAAACAGCCAGGCATAGAAAATTCACATTACACTCCAAATATTCTCCTTGTGTGTCAAGAGAGCTGGAGATACAGTAAAATGACCTGTAAGATCAGCAGCAATAGCTTAATATTTAACACAGGGAGGCTGTTCGGGAGCTGCCATATAAAAGAAACGCCTCCCTTTCCAGCCAGCACACACCACCTCTTCGGTAGCGAAGCCAATGCCAGGCAGCAGGATGTTTAGACAGTGTCAAAGTACTATAACTACACGGAATAGCAAACCAGTTTGGACAACACAGACCAACTCTATATGGAGCTCTCCTCCTCCATCACTTCCTTTTGCCAAGAGAATGGCAGCTGCCCCAGGGATGTGGTGGGAGAGCTGAGTTTTGGAGCACAGCGTCACAGAGGCAGGATCCAAGTGCTTTATAAACTGCATGGGCAGCATAAAATATTCAAACTTACACATGTAAGGGAACCGTGTGATGCTGCCTAGCCATTCCCAGTCCAGGCAGCAAGCTCAGGGTCCCAGAGGAGGGAGGAAAAGGAAAGCAACCTTTTCTTTCTGAGCTGCATTAATTGTGCTCCCTTCCTCAGCTCCAGGACTGAACCCAAGGCTCCCTCTGCTGAGCCTACCACACAACTGATGTCTGCTGGATCCAGCATACCAAGGTGGTTTCCAAAATCTTCCCACCTCCTGCACCCTCATCTCACCTTCTAGGCAGGTGGCAGGCCATGGAGGAGCCAAATGAGGACCTCTTGCCCCACTCCACTATTGGGGAAGAAAGAGCTGGAGGTGCAGAACAGGACAGCACCGGCTTCAGGGGAAAATTTTCCTCGGATAAATGTGTATGTGCATATGCATATACTATACCATGAACACTTACACATCTCCAAACTCTTATTAAAGATCATTGGTGCAGTTTCACTGAAGGATGCTAGCTCAGTCAGCCTCAGTGTCTGGGCTGAGGAACTGCCAGCAACTGCTCAAACACTCCTCCGGTTAACTGCAGAGATGCTGTTACCAAGACAGGGATAAAACAATCCCTCGGTTTCAAAGCAGATTTTGGAGGCTTCTGTATAAGATGCAGAACAAAACAAGTGTTGTACCAGCTGGAAGGTGAAACATGGTATGAACTGGCAATTTTCTTTTGAACCACCTTTGTGATTTTTCCTTGTTATTCCAGGAAAATGTTAAATAAATAGTAAGAATCACCTGTCGTATATGCAGAGATCTTTTTTTCTCACTGATACATTATTCCTCACTTGGCTACACATCTTCTTCATAACTGTACTCTCCTGGTCTCAGAGCCTTATATTTCTACATATCCTCCACTTCCATCCCTCTCATATCATGGCTTTTCAAAGCACAGTCCTTTTTCCCCACTAAGAAAAATATGTCTGCCTTCCACCTCAAAGTACATTCTTATATTCCCACACCCCAAGAAAAAACTTGCAGTTACACCAGCCCTTCCCTGTTTCCTCCTTTAACCCTGCCCAGGTCTTCTGATTTCCATTTCTACCAAGTAATCTAACTAATCTCTGTAAGAAAAATCTCATGTCTAGGATTGCCAGGAAATCCACTTGAGGTGTTAAGACCCATATTAGATCCTTTCTCTCCTTAAGTCAAGCATTTGGTGCCCGCAAGTTAAGTGGATTAATCACATGCCTTCTACAGGGTACAGTACAGTACAGTAAAGCTCCAAAGTACTGTTGCCTGTAAAAGCACTGCTGCAGGACCCCAAAGTTTTTGTGTCCCATACTCATCCTTCATGCTCAGAAATGTCAAGATACATCTCTAGAAGATGCTGTGATTTTTAATTTTTATATGAAGGCTATTTGAGCAGAAGACAGATTCCTGGTATTTTTTAACAGGCTTTCTGATACCTCTGTTCCTCAGCTCCAGACCTTTGGAGACAGGTTTCCCCCAAAATCCATCAACACGGCTCCATAACCAGAGAGGCAGATTGGAAGCAGCCTCTTTTTGCCCATTCCCTGCCCCACAGCCAGGCTGAGCAAGTCCCCTCTGTCTCTAGCCCTCCCTCCCTCTGTTTCCAAAACATACACTTTCTTGCTTAAGAAGCCAGCTCTGGAAATTTAATAGCAACTAGTAATGTTCTGCCTATATGTTTTGCCACCACAGTAACAAGATACTAGAAAATATCGCAGTCCCTGAGATATTTATACTGCCAGCATGGCTGCAAAGTATCCCTATCTGTATCTTAAAAAAGAGGGAGCTGAGGCTCGGAATGATTAAAGGCTATAGTTAGACCACCTACTGTGGCATCTGTAAGAGACTTATATTTCTGTGATGCCTAATTTGAAAGACTGAAGGAGTGTTTAGACCTCCTGTTCCCAGGGCTGCCAGACCTTGGCTCCCTGCAAGTCATTAAAAAGTAGAGTTGTATTCAGTTCCCTTCTCTGGGTAACTAGCTTGAATGCTGTGTCACAACACTCCACCTCACTCACCATATAAAAAAAGTTGTCTCCTGCCTGGAGAGCAGGAGCTGAGAACCTCTCATTGCTCCTGTTAGCCCAGACTCCAGAGCTGATCTCCCGGCAGCCACAGCTGTGCAGGATTCCCCATAGGTAACATGGAGATCACCAGCAAGGCCAGATACAAAATCCCATCTATCTCGAACTCGATCTGTCACTGCCACTGACATTTCATTAATTCACCATCTCAGAAACTGGGTTTTGCACAGCTGAATCACGTCAATCACCCTGCTGCATGCGGCCACCTCCAGCACAGAGCAGAGCAGCTAGGCAAGGCAATTTGATTATACCTGCAGACATTCAATTACTCAGTCTAGACCTCGAAAAATAGTCGCCATGGGCTTCACAGTTCATTTATAAAAATCAGCATTGCTCCCTAACTGTACTTATCAGCTGGCTTTACAAGCTGGCAAAGTTGTCATTTTTGCAGGTCAGTCCAAAGAGGGAAAGAACACAGATGCCTGACAAATGTCCCCATCCCAGGGCATAATATCCCCGTTCCTACTGCATTTTAATTGTTCGAGTCAAGTGTGAAACAAGTAACTTGTGCTGTAGCCCTGAGACACCACTGAGTGATTATTATCAGCTTCATTTTGCAGACAGGCAAACCAAGGCCTGTGAGAGGAAGCCATTTGCCCAAGACATCAGCAAAGTCAGGATGAGGTGAATTTGCCTAGAACACCTGAGGGAGGGGGCCCTTGTCTATAAAGACAAAACTAAAGGAGTTAGGAGCTCAGGCTGGTTTAACCAGTCACAGAACTCCCTCCTGCAGCTTTCCACGGTGCAAGGCCCACGTCGATGAGGTTCCCCTGCCTCACCGAGAAGAAATTCCCCAAACGCTCCATCTCTCCGTCACATTACCGCCCTTGCACCCCACCCTCCGCTCATTTGTTTGCCACGTATTTCCTCTGGATTTCAGCAGGGCTTTCTCCGCGCAGGATGGCCGGGAGCCAGGCTGGTGGCCCCGGGAGCGTGGGCTGGAGCTCACTGACACCTACTGACTGAAGCAAGGAGTGCACAGGGGCTGGGCAAGGAAGGCGGGAGGCAAGGCCGGGCCGCCCGGGGAGGCTCTGGAGTCTCCATCCTTGGAGGTATTCAAAAGCCATCTGGACACGGTGCTGGGCAGCTCTAGGTGGCCCTGCTTGAGCAGAGGGGTTGGACCAGATGGCCTCCAGAGGCCCCTGCCAACCTCAGCCATTTGTGACTGTGTGAAGAAAGGAGTGAAGGAGAGGAAGGTCGCGGCTTTTGGCTGCCGAGGGACCAAGCAGAGACAAACGCCATCAATGAGGCACTACCTGCCTCTGAACTGATGAGCACCTCATGTTCAGCCTCACAGGGTCCAAATTAAAACAGTCATGAAAGGCCAACCTGCTGATGTACGCCAGGGCCTTGCTCTTCTCCAACCGCAGAGCCTCCGTGCCTGCTCTTCTCCTCCTGATGTCCGCCGTAGGCACCTCTGTTACAGTCCTGTCCCTTTCACACTACCATCCCACCACCAGTTATTTACGTCACGAGAGCCATGCCCTGCTCTCAGGCACTGCAGGCCAAAGATATCTTGCACACAAGCCACTGGAAGTCAGTGCATACATGGGCCTGATTCAGCATCCCCCTAAAATAAGTGCTGTTACGCTTAATACATAATGGCTGACACACAGATTGTTTAAGTAGCATCTGGTGTTACAAAGACTACATCTACATTAGCACCCAGGAGCCCTTCTGTCCTTGATTCCCAACGTTTTGGTAGCCCAATTCTTTGGTGTCTTGGGACCAATCATGTCAGAAGCACCAAAGACAAACCATTTTCAATCCCTTCCAATAAGATTATTTATCATTCCCATCTATGAAGACTTGTACCTAACAGGCCATGTGCATCTGCACGGATTTCAGGCACGTCACCAGAAAAAATATACCATCTATTGTAAGTGGAAAGGTAGGATTTAACCTTAAACGAGCACAATGCTCACTCAGGTATAAGCACTACAACCCAGAGGCAACTCTCATGAAAGGGAACCCCTTTCGTCCCAAGAGTCAGCTGTGCACCAATATGTGCCATAGCTAGGTGTGCTTTTGCTACAAGCCAGCACCCTGCATGCAAAAGGACAGCTTTGCCAGCTCTTACTGCATTAACTCAGATATTGTGAGACCTGGCGGTTTTCCTATCAACCCACTACTGATATCCTGTAGCTGCTTTTGTTTTAAAAGATAGGAAGAGAGCTTTCAGCATTCACAGGGTTGCGGTAAAAGTCTGACCCAGGCATTTAGACTATGCTGGAGGAAAGGAAAAAGGTATAAATTGATACCTACTTTTTAAACCTTTCTAAGCCAAATTCACAGTTTAAGGGAGGGCTAAACACTTTAAAAGAGTAGTCTGCAGTGTTGAATCTACAGTCTTCTACAGCAAAAAAACAGTCACCTAATCTACGTCTTTTCATGAAAGACCATTAAGGATACTTCCTTCCTCTCCTCTTCCCTGAAGTGCTCACATGCTAAATGATACACAGGAGAAAGGACAGGAAAAAAGGTCAGACAGTATTAACAACAGGGGAGACATCTGTCTCAATTTTCCTTTCCTGAGAATTTTAAAATTCCCATCACTTCATTGCTACAGAGCACCAGATAGCACAAACCAGCGCAGCACCATCGATTTCGGCGAAACTTTGGTTCATTTGCAAACCAAGGCTGGGGCCGCTGGTATCTGCAGATGTTTTTCTGAATGATGCTGGTTTGGAAGAAGAGAAATAGCACCATCATCATGAAACATACGCTGAATTTTACCAGAATATGTAGGCCCTGGAGGAAGAGGTAGCATGAGACCTAGCTTGCTGAGGTGAGGCAAGTAATTAATTTCATGGCCCTAGCACAAGGATGCCAGCAGCGAGCAGGGGCATTACTGATTTGTCCAGTGCTCTTAAAGCCAGTACACACATACAGAGTATGCACAGCAGCCATGTTGCTAATATGCCATTTTTATTTCAATGGTGACAACCCTAAACCAGCCTAAACTGTAACTCTAACTATATATAATGCATTTTAATCTGCTACAAGTATGGTCCCTCAGCACCAACATACTTAAATGCCCAGCCATTCCTCAGCATAAGTAATAACTCACTTGGGTTTCATTATTCCTCCTATGAACTTCACATCTGATAAGCATTAAAATCCAGTCAAAAAATAGAAAACCTGCTCCTGCAAGAACAGTCTTGCCTTCTGTAGCGATTCCTCGTGACTCTTGGCTCCCCTTCCCAACTACAAAGCTGGGGGAGGGGAAGAGGCAAGAGATGCCAAATTTTACCCTCAGATGTTGACGTTAGCAGGATTTGCATATGAGGACAGAAGTCAGCCCAGTGTCTTTCTATTCACGACATTCAAGGTGTCTGTTGAAACAGGCATGCCTCTTGGTTCACCTGCTGCTCAGCTACGATAAGCTCAGTTGTGNTTTTTTTTTTTTTTTTTGTCTTGCTTATAGAAGGCTCAAGTAGAGCTGAACTACATTGAAACAGGCAGGCATACAGTGGTATAAATGAGTTCAGAGTCTGGGCCTCTTTTATAAAGCGAATCCATAAATCCCTTTAAAAATAGAGAAATGTGGTGTAAGAAAGCCAGCCCCAGAAATGCTACTAGAAAAGAGGAGAAAGGGTTGGTCGGAGCTGTTGGATTTCACTCTGTCTTGATTGAACTTTTCCTGAAACTGTTCATCTGCTGCACTTTTTCACGTAATTGCAAGGCCAAATTCTGCTCTCCAATACAATGGAGTCAGTCCGAAGTTACGTTACTTATTTCGGGGCAGTTACTCCAGATTTAAACTTAGTACAGAATTTAGCCCTGTTTAATGTTCCATCACCTCCCCAGCTTGCCAGCTGTCACCCAGCATAGCACATTTGTTTAATCTACAACTGCCGTCGTCTCAACATTCCTTTACTAAAAATCCTCTCTCAATGAAGTCTCATTATAGTAGTGCAAGCATCCCTGGCCCTTGGTGGCTAGGACACACAGGTCATCAGAAGCGGCCTGGAGATTTTTAGTACAAGGAATGGGTGTATTTCTGTGAAATAGGGAAGATAAATGAGACAGCAAGGCCTCTTGAAGACCCACTACCTTTTCCATCCAGTCCCTGAGAAGTCCTAAATAGGCAATGCAGATAAAAAATGGGATTCAGGGAGGCCTGGTTGTGATCGGCACTGTCATTGCCCAGGGGCTGCGCAGGCACCGATGGCTGTTCAGGCTCCTGCCTCTGCATTGGCAGTCCTGAGTTCACCACCTACTCAGGGGAAAAAGGCAAATTCCTCCAAAGGGCAATGCCAAACAACTCAGTTAAGTGGTTATCATTCTTTGATTTACCAGCTGGGGCTTCAAACTCAGGCACCTCATTGAGGTGTCAGAATGGGAGGAGTCGTGAAAAACCCCAGTGTGGAAATCCCACTGCCGGGTGGCTCTCCCTTCTCCCTCCAGAGCAGAAAAACCTTGCGGAGAGGCCGATGACGGACATCTGCACCTTCCTCCCGGCGCGGAGAGCCCGCGGCCGCAGGAGGGCAGCATTGATTTTCTTTCTGAAGCGCCTTGTGCGGGCTCTCACATAAATTCATTCTTGAGGGAGGGAGCATTTTAAAGAGTAATCGCACAAAACCGTGGGGTTTTATCGTGATGAAAGTGTGAAAAGTTACAGTGGAGTGTCACTAAGAAAGTATAAGTGCAGCCTTGGCAGATTTCTGGTACAAGAAGGCAGCGTCTCTTTTCTCGTTTATAAACCATTCGAGTCAAATTCACGATGGTGGAGCCTTCTTGGCCAGGAGGCTGAGACAAGGAACGGGTCCCTTTGAACATCATTGTCCAAAAGCATGTTGACTATAGACAATAAATAACAATAACCATCTATGACCACTCTTTTCTGTGTCTCTTTGGAGTACATTTCTCTCACATACGGTTTTATACATATAATTTTCTCTGCCATGGCTGTGAAAATCTGTTGGGGAGATAGGGGAGAGGTGGAAGTCCCTGTAATGTGCATCCTTCTCTGCCCTTCCCCAAGGCAAGCTAAGAGCTGCCAGGGCACTGCTAGAGCCGTTCCTAAGAGCCACACAGTTTTGTGAGCTCTCCCAGCTCTTAGCAGCCTTCAGAAAGTGACTCAAGGAGTAAAACCTGAACCTGTCCCAGGAAGGATTAATGACCTGGGTGCTGAGCTCCGGAGAGGAATTTACACCCTGACATAAGCACCTCCCCACTAAATCCATCTCAGGTGCTCCATGAGCAGAAGTTATCACCACCTCCCAAAGCCTCGCTGCCCCCCCCGGCTTGGCACAGAGTCAGAGCTGGTGTCCCCCCAGTCACCTCCAGCTTCCTGCATCAGCAGGATCCCCGTTCTCCCTTTGACACTGGGATTTGTTATGCAGCTACTGCTTCATCCAGGGAAGACAAAGGGCCTGAGTCCAGCAGTGCCGCTGTCGACACTTCAAAGGGGTGACTCCATTTAGACTCTTCCCAGCGAGATAGGATTCAAGCTAAGTGCTGGAGTGCTTCACAAATAACCTCAGAGTTTACTGCACAGTGGGGGGAAAGAAATTACCATATCTGTTCAAGTAAGAAAATCTGGTGTCCCCAGTGAGTGACAGATGATGGCTATTTTCCTAATAGACACACATAATAGCCTCACACTCATTTTTAAGAGCAAATTCAGAGATGAGTGGAAACAACAGCCAATATGTGGCAAAACCTGGTGTCCATTCTCAGGGTTTGTCCATCGTTTGTTGTATGTTTGTCTGAAATCAGTTCCCTGTCTGTTTTTTAGCTTTGTCTTAAAGTGAAGCCAGAAAAGAAGTTGGCTTTCTAATGACATTATGCTCCAGCCACAAGGCTTCCTATCTCATATTCCCCCAGAGATATATTTCACAAGTGAACCAACATTCAATCCACCAACCAAGTGTTCTGCGGCTGTCAAAAGTGACTTGAGTTTCTGAACTTTGTGCACAGCTTTCTGACACAGAAGTGACTTGTTTTTCTTGTTGAGATTTATAACAATATGGCATTTATAAGTAGTTCATAAAAGACTGATGGATAAGCATGATATGCCTATCAGCAGCATTTACCATGGATGCTGTGAGTACATCAGTCAAGTGCGTTTTATCAGTTGTTGTAAGCAACCCTTTGACCTTTTGGGCTCTGTAAGAATTGAGTCATCAGTTATTAACCCTGTAATAAGTTATTTATATAAGTAACTTTAAGATAAAGCCTGACCTTGCTTCCTTTGCATAACTCAAGCAGACAGTTCCAGAGTAGGAAATTATTTCCCTACTGAAGTCAGTGGGAGTCTTTTTATTGATTTTAGTAAGACTGCCATTAGGCTAAAAGCAAGCATGCCTGTAGCGCTTCTCGGGTGTATTTTCCTCACTAAAGCCATTTGAGTCTATCTTTTGGAGGGAACAGATGGACCTGATTTTCCAGCCATCGTCATCAGCCAGGCTTTGCCAGAGGGGTGTGAACAAGGATAATTAAGAGCATACAGAACTCCTAAGCCCTGTGCTTGATTTGCTGAACGAACTCCATCATAACACAGGCAAGTGTCTACATGTTTAAAAAGGCAGCATGAGAAAGCAAGTACCTAAGATGAGAAGGTCATTGGGACCTCCTGTGGGCTCAAGCTGTGTAGGGAACTCCCCGGCCCTCCTTCACCGAAGCAGAGACAAATCACTGACTATAACAAGGCAAGGATTTTACAAAAAAATCTGAAAATAACCAATGCGTTAAATGTGAACATGTATAAATGCTTATGGGAGTGTTTATATGAGGAATCTTTCCAGTTTAGTTTTCCTTCCTGGGAAAACTCAAGGAGTCCATGTTAGTGATAATTCAAAAAAGTAAAATGTCCTATTTCTTTATTTGCCTAGGCCAAGTGAGGAGCATTCTTTCTATGTTGACCAGGTTGATAAGGGCTCAATTCAGAGCTCTACCAAGGTCTAGCATTTCACTTCCTTTTGCTGCTGTTTCCCCATGCACAAGACAGAGCTCATTAGAACCTGGCCCAGATTTTGGAAATATATTTCAGCATTGCTCTCTTCAGAGTAGCAAGCCTATGTTGGAAGCAAAGCTGCCATCCCATTTTCAGGAGACACTTCAGCACTGAAAGGACTAATTACCTTTATTGCCTGCCCGTAAAGCTTGGTCTTCTGAATGCCTAGCTCATTTTTTACTCACTGGGTAAAATTTTATGTAAAAGTCTTAGCTGGGTGAAAGATGCTGAGGACTAAGGGCTACTGGATGTTGCAGGATGTGGCAGGATACTTTTGTGGCTACAGTGGGTCTGTGTGTTGTAAGAGACAGCTCTGTAGTAAGATTATTTGTCTGAACACCTGTCCTCTTTGGGCACCTGCCCACGGCACTGAACCGGGCAGACTCCTGTGCTGCTGTGCCAATCTGTAGCACACATTCAGGGTTGGACAAGACCCTGATCTGACTAAGGGGATGTGCAGCCAGGGCATGTAACACAGCAGCTAAAGACCACCTCCTCCTCACCCTCCATATCCCTGTAAAATTAGACCTGCTCTCAGGAGGAGTATTACATTTTACAGTGTTGGTATATAGCCAGTTCACATTTCTGCAGCCCAGCAGAGTGATGCTGCTAAAAACCCAGGTTAACACTGTGGGAAACCAATCCTGCCTATTGATAAGTATGTTAAATATATAATGGGGATAGTTCTTCTAAGGAGAGCAGTGGAAGCTTGCAGTAATCCGGTTGTCTTATCTGAAGGTAGGCAGATCAAAGCAATTCATAGATTTGGGGTTTGGTGCGGGTTCTTTTAATTTGGTTTGGTTTAAGGCAAGCTCACATCATCAGTTCTGGTCTACACAAGGCCCCCAAACTAAGCTGTGGTTCTCTGACTCCCTGTATCTAGAACAGATCATTTCTGTCACCTTTCTCCCACTAACCCAAAGGAAAAAAAAAATGCTCTGCAGCAGGAAAGTGAAAGCTTTTCTTTTGCTCTGCTAAGTAGAAGGTAGGTACCTGAACAATCCAGAAGAGATCTCTCATTCAGTCATGTCCAATCAGGAGTGCGTATCAGATTAAAAGGATGAATTACAATTCCATTTTCCTTCGTGCTGGATCATCCATGACTCCTGTGCTTGCCATAGCATCCTTTACAGCACTACCCCTGTTTAGGATTCCCTGACTGGCATTGCCAGAAATCCTTTCTGTCCTGATCCTGCTGACCTGGCTTTGACATCACTGCGTGATTGGAAACTGTCTCTGAGCAAGAGGCACAGGATCAGTGTCTCCAGATCTTACCGCTGCTTCTGAACGAAAGCTTCAGCATCAGCCCTCTCCCCATTTCAAATATATGCATTAATTTAAGAATGTAGGAGATGTGGCAGCCACAGACACTGAAATCTGACTCATCCCAGCTGCACTGTGTGCATGTAGGTCACATGAAATGTCATCTATTATAATGTGTAATGCAGTATATTAACTTCAAGGGCCAGTGAATGCTGCTTTGCATGCAATGTTTGGGGAGGAGACAAAGAACAGTAGTTCGTAGTAAGCTTTGATTAAACAGAAACCTAGACATTTCCCTACTTTTCTGAACACATATAAAAGCGAGTCATATTTCCTCCAGGCAACTTATTATTTCCCACACCAAGCAGATATAAGATGTCTCCAGAGCTTGTTATCCCAAAATTTCACTTTCTCTTCGTGGGTCTGTGCTCAGACCTTACAGGGGTCTGAGCACAGCTAAGCAAAGCTACAGCTTTAGCTAAGCTGTGGGACATTTCTCACCACTCTCTGAACCACTGTTGGGATTTAAACAGGTGAAAACAACAAAAAAACCTCCAACCCTTGATGGGCTATGCTTTAGGGGCACAATTCACACCAGACCTAAAAGTCCTGAGGGATCCTGCCTGAGGTATACCAAATCACCAGTCCATCCCTCAAAGAAAACCAGGCTGAAATGCAGCTTTCTTAGAGAACATGGAGTCATTCACACACTGGTCCGAGTTCTCAAAGCCCTAAGCCAAGTTCAGCCCTAGGACAACTGGTGGAGACATGTTTAACTGGTAACAGGTTAGGCTTTGCCATGTGGCTTCAGCAGAGTCACCTTGAATTTAATCCAGTGCTCCTGAGCAGAGAGGTTAAATGATGTATCCCAAACTGCAAGTCTGAGGCATCAACTGAGGCAGGAATTTAAGACTGACTTTTTCTTGTGCAACTCCAGTGCTGCCTTCAGCCCCCCACGGCTACTGACCCTTGTGTACCGAGCTCCAGAGCTTGGTCCTGCTGAATGAAATGGAAAGGCTCAAGACGGATCAGAGTTTGGCCGCATGCATAAATCGCAACTGCTTTCCCACTGCCTAACCCTACAAGCACAGACTCTGGACACACCACGTGGAGTACCTCAGGCATACTAGTCACAATACACAGAAGGCACAACGTGCCATATATTTTGATTTGGACCTATTACCTCATATCTCTTTGTATGATTNAAAGCAAACTTTCTAGCACTGAGTGCACAGAATGCCCTTTTGTCCCTAGTCAGGTGTCAGCTGAGGCACCTGACGTCTCTGTCCGGGTTTGTCACTGGATTCATTGACAGGAATAAAAGCTTCTTTAATACCAGGAATGTGACAGGTGTCAAAAAATGAATCCGAAATTTACTTCCAGTTTTGGTCAAACAAATGCACAATTCAGAGCAGATCAACACTGAGTGAAAATCATTTTGCCCTGCGAAAGCAGTTCTAAAATAATCAGCAGCAACTGCGCCTCTGGCAACAATTGACATCAAATTTGGGATAACCTGAGTTTTTCAGGACAAACTTAAGAAAATGCTTAGGTCTTATCAGAGAAACAAGTTTCCAAATAATATGAACAAGCTGATGTTTCAGGCTCTCTGGATATGCTGAATGAGGTGTACATCTTCACCCCCCTTCCAGATTATCAGTACCCAAATGATGTACCTGGATTTTAGAAAGGTTGATTAATTCAGCAGCCACTGGAGTAGATAATGTGAGCTAAGCTCATGAGAAACCAATATCAGTACATATTTCAAGCCTTGATCCTGATGTCTATGTGGCAAAAAAGAGAAGGTGAATCCCCAGAAAACTGTCAGGTTTTTATGACTTCTTCCAAAACATTGTGCAGTTACCACTGCCAAAGGCTGCACCCCTAAACTGGAGGAACGATTGTGTGAGTCAGTCCAGCGGTTTCCATGTCCCTGTGCAACACTCCATCAACACAGGTGTCAGGTACCCTTCCTTCACTCACCTTCACTGTCAGTGAAACCAGGTGTGAAAGAAGGTGAAAAGTAAGATTATCTTTCTCTAACACTGACAATCACAGGGAGGAAAACAATAAAAAAAGAAACTTGCTGGGAAAACTCCACAAAGTGTGAAATACCCGGAAATTAAACTGGTGTATGGTCAAGCTGCTGTTACCATTGCCATTCTCTGACTGGGCAAGGATATATTGTAGATGTATTTGGAAAGTCACACTCCCACCCCAAACGTTATACAATTATTGGCTTGGTTATAAAGATACCTTTCACTGATCCCCAGAACAATACTCTCTTTGAGAGTTCTCCCAACCTCCAACCGTTCTGAGCTCAGATGATTTTCTGAAAGCGAAGTGGCTTATTGGTTTAGGACAGTTTAGATCTGTTTAGCACTTTTCCAAACATTTGTTCAAATTCACATGAAATTCTGCACCCAGAACATCCTTCGGCAAGAAACCCCATAGAGCTACACTCATACTTTGAGAACCCCCCCCTTTCTGTGTGTTCTGAACCAGGTTCCTTCATCTGATGCTCCCTTCCAAGTCCTTCTATTGGAAGCTGAACAGACAGTACCTATTCACACGGTCCATGTCATTCACTCTGCCAAATCTGCCCATACCTTACCCATTTCTAACTGTGACTGTCTATTCGAACCATGCTTTGTATAGAAGCTATTCCATATTTCTGACGTAATTCCCAGGATACCTGCTCCACTCCATGTAATTGTCGTGGTTTCGGTTTCAGCCCAGCCAGTAACAAAGCACCATGCAGCTGCTCACTCACGCCCCACCCCCTCCCCTGGCCACGTTGGGATGAGGAGAAAATACAAAGGCAGGCTAATGGGCCAAGACAAGGACTGGGAGGGATCACTCCCCACTTATGGTCACGGGCAAAAGACAGGCTCAACTTGGGGAAGAAACAAAATCAATTTAATTTACTACCAATCAAATAAAAACCAAGGGTATTAGGAAGGAAAACCAAAGCTCAGAACACCTTCCCCCCCCCCCCCCCCAGCCTTCCCGGCTCAGCTCCATTCCCGGTTCTTTCTACCTCCTCCCCCCGGCGGCACAGGGGAACAGGGGATGGGGGTTGAGTCAGCTCGCCACACATTGTCTCTGCTGCTCCTTTCCTCAGCGGGAAGATTCCTCACTCGTCCCCTGCTCCACCGTGGGGTCCCTCCCAC
>VYZV01017094.1:0-11518 GCA_013401275.1 Pandion haliaetus | reverse complement strand
GGGGGGCTGGGTCCAGGGAAGGGACTGCCACATGATCCGCATCCCACATGACACAGAAAGAAACTGGTGGCAGCAGCCAGCCCTGCGAAACGTCATTTTTTCCTCCGTCAAAGAAGAGGGGTAGAATACCCCGTCCCTCCCCCTCAACCAGATTTACAAACATCCGGGCAGAAGCAGCTACAGATGTGAATATACTCCGTGGTTTCCAGTATGACTGGCACCTTCCCAGAGGTGCCTTCACTTGGGATAACAAACGGAGAAAGGACAAGACCGGTGCCTCTGGGATTATGCTTTGGAGCAGGTATGTGGATGGAGAGGTGCTGTGCTGAACGGTGCTGTGGCTAAAGGGTCAGTTCTTTTTGCAGAGACAAGCAAGATGATCTTTTCCAGTAATTTATCTTACGTGTATTTACTTCTGTGCATTTAAAATTCTTGAGTTTTAGCAAGGAGGACTCATTCCTCAGGAGCAAATGCTCTGCGGGGCTTGAATTTTAAGCTGCTTCTGCTGAAAGCAGAGAGGTGTGTAGAATTACTGCAGCATAACTATCTATATTTTCTGCACAAATCTACATTCTGTGCATCTACAGTCATTATTTTTAAATTATGCCACTTATTTGTCTTAAAACAATCCCCTGATGTGATCAGGTCAATTAAAGCAGAAAATTACTTTTGCTGAGATGCAGCAGACCAATCTGCCCATCTGTTTTTATCTACCTCTAGACACATTCAAACAGCTTCTTGCTTCCTCATGTTATTGCACTAAAACAGTTGCTTCTGTATTTTTCAGTCATTAATTTGAAATCATCCTTTCTGAAAGCGTTGTCTCCCTTTTTCTGTGTGGGTGCCTGGATGCAGCTACTTAGGGAAACACCACAGACATAGTAATCTTTGCTTATCCGTAGCCAGCAGAGGCAAGAAGGCTATTCTGGTTTTGCTAATTCACGCACATACTCTCTAGGAACACATAGCAATATTTTTCATTTATCCAGCTGGCTTCCAGCATGTCAAACAGTATGTTGGCTCCACAGAGTAATGGAGAAGTAAAAGTGCCTTCTGCTTTCAAAAGGCCATTTTTGTGTATGAGGCAGGATTCATAGCCAATTCTTTCTGGCAAAGATTCTCAAATGTGGTTCTTGAAGATTTGTTAAAGCTGCTGCTAATCACTTAAACAAGTGGCTTGTTTGCAGAAAAAATGGGTGCCAACCCAGAAGCATCCTTAAAAGCTAATCGTTATTTGGGTGTCTAAATATGGATTTTTGGAAGCTTGATTTATGAGTTTATTTCAAACGCCCTGGTCTCAGATGTGTCAGCAAGGGGAGGAATTTCTATACTTTAGACACGTTTGGGGAGCTCTGCTCCTTAGCTTGAAGTAAGAGCCTGCAGACTCTTACTCCCCTGCAGTTCTCCTGTGAAGCCTCTGTTGGCAAAGCTGTGCAGTGCAATTCCCCCATCTGGGTCACACCGTATGATCGCCATCTGCATTTTCCTTTGCAGCCCCACCAGGCATCCTCCCTCAGGTGTTTAATGGTTTAGAGAGCAATTTCAATCAGACAATGTAGAATAACCCCCAACATCCTCAAGTAGAGTCTTGTCCCCCTCCCCACCATAAACACAGTTCTCCCAGCACCAAAACATGATGCAGCTCTTGTGTTTTGGGGATTTCTCCATTCCAGCAGCTTCCATCACTCCCTAGACTTTCCCTCTGACAGGCAGCCAACACAGTTCTTGCAACTGGCACCCTGCCCAAGAAGACGTCTCCAGTTCGGGGGTTATCAGCAGGCCAGCATCTTGCCTCAGTGGCTTCTCCTAGCCTGCTTTTGTCCTCCCTGAGCCTAGCTCAGCTGAGACATCCCTTCCAACAATCATCTCTGCATCAGGCACTCCAGTTATGGGCTCTGCATGGCCTTCAGCCCTCCCGGCTTCTCCAGCAAAGTTAGTATAGGAAGGCTATGAAATGCTCTCACTAATGGCCGTATCCTCTGACGGAGACCCATGGGAACGTTCTCCTATAGCTCATTCAGGTCGCCTCCTCTTATTCCTATCAGATAAGTCCTCCTGGAAGCATCTTAAGATCTCTGGCAACTCTATTCCTGCCTTGATTATTAGCCACCAGTGGCACCCCACTGTCACAGTATCTGGCACAGGTGACCTGTGTTGTGTGAGCACTAGGTCCACGTTACCAAGAAGGGTCAAGAGCCATCTGACAGGCACTCTCACATGCCAGTGCAAATGCTTGTACCAGTACAAAAATCCTCTTGCCATATTAACTTGTGTGCTAAGAAAGCAGCTTTCACAATATTTAATATCAAGAATTCATTTCTATATGACCTTTTCCTATAGAGGCAACAAAAAATCCCACTAAGGTTCTCCTGGGAGGAGAACTTGTGCTCACTGCTAGTGAGAGGGTGAGCTAAGCTGCTGGAGTCCTCACTGAAGCTGCTGGCATGTTTTCCCTGTGGGGGAGATGACACTCAGTGGGGAGAGGGTGAGAATTTCTAAGAGATGGGCAGAGAAATCAGCCAAGTGTGAGATTCACCACACCTTATCTGTCAACACCCACCATTGCAAACCAGCCCTGGTAAGCACTGCTTTCCTCACATCAAGCAGAGGAGCATGCTGTATTGTGGGCAGGGTCTGATGTTGCCAAAAAATAATGTATGTGTGTGGGAGAGAGCATCTGTTTTTTTACCTCTGAATCAGGAAAGGGTCCAGCCTAGCCATGTCCAAGGACAGACTCAATCCCCATTAAGGAAGGCAAGCAGTCTGTCAAGGTGTATTTCAAGCTTCTCTACACTCTTCTTGGACAACTCCAGTAGGTGGAACCAATTTTGACAGCAGAGTTGGAAATTAGTTCAGTCCCTCTTCTCCTTGCTCCCACTTTTTCATGCCCCCACAGTCACACTGGGCACAGATCTGGGTTCTGCCATCGTTTTTAGAACAGTGCTAATCTGGAGTTTTTCCTACTAGTTGCAGCAGTAGAAGGATAGAATAAAGCTCTGAGACACTTAAAACTTGGTGGGTCTTTCCTTTGGGGAAGAAGAGTTACGCCTATTACAAGAAACTCATAACCACTGTGCACCCATTTGTAAACAGTGTGTTGCACTCATTATGCTCGTGAGGTAGTAGCCAGAGCACTGTGCTGCGTGAGTCTCCTATGATTAGCCAGACCAGGCTGTAAGCAAGAGCAGAGGAGAGAGATGGAAGAAATAGGCAGTCCAAAAGTCATGGCAAACCCAACAGTTCATTCGGCACAGCCCAGGTCTGTGGAAGGAAGGCTGTGTCCTACAGCTACTGGAGGATGAACTTCTCACTGCAAATGACCCTGCCTATCTCTCCGGAAAGGTCATCCTTTCTACAGATCTGAAGGTTGCAAACTCCATGTGTGCATCAGCATAGCCCTGGTTGAAGGGAGTTACACCTGTTCCCTCGCTCTGCAGATGCTGATAAGGTGAGGGTGTCTATCTGGGTAGTGGTGAGCACAAATCTGGGTCATATTTTACCACTCCTCTGTCCCTGATTGAGAGCACGATGTTGGGTATAAGTGGAATCTGCAGTTACTGTAAGGGCTCTTTCCCACCACCAACAGAGAATAAAAACATTTTTAGGGCTTAGGTGCATGAATAAATTAGTGGGTCTTAGCAGCTCACCTCAGGTTAATAGACCTACAGTGACTGCCTGCGTGCCAGTCTTAAGCCACATGTATTTAACATGAGAAAAATTCATTGACTTCAGATGCAGATGCAGGAAAAAGCCATTGCTCCCAGAATGTTTAACACAACAATGAGCTTCAAGAGATGGCACTGTCTCGTAAGGACACTCAACCAATACGCAGTAACTTGTGACTTATGTATGGTTTTGAACCCTGGATGTTCATCAAAATCATGCCCCATCGATTTGCCCCAGGCCAGGCCTCAGACCCAGTGCTACAGGTCTGCACCCAGAGTAGTTACTCCAGATGTGAGCTGATAGACCCAGAAGCAATACATGGACCCAGTTCTTGGTCTAGTTAGTTACTGCATGGATCACCACTTACTAAGCTCAGTTTAAAGGATAAAGCTGAGAAAGGATTCTTCCTCAGGCAACCAGTACAAGGAATATAAATTGGCCACAATCCCAGCAAGCGTTGCGGTATTATATCCTTGTTCTCAACTTTAATACCTTGTTAAAATAGTTGGGAAAGAACATGAAGAATCAACGAAGGTTGATGGCAAAGAGACTGTCTAGTTGTCCTTACTTTCCTCAAACATAAAGCAGAAAAATCTTGTTTAGATTCATGCTCATGCAGTAGCCGAGTATAACGTATAATCTTTAGACGTGCTGGAAATTAAGAACATTTCCTTCCTTTATTTGATTCCATCCATATTTCCTGCTCCCATGACCTCACTCTGCAATACAGGCTAGGCTCTCAGATGCTGATATGAGATGCAATAAAATATATCAACTTACATCATCAGTTCAGTTCAGAAGCTTTTACCATAAGTTAAGCTGAGACCACATCAGTACTGAAAGCTTCATCCACGAAACAGCCTATCTACACTTCTAGTCATATCATCTTTAGATGCAGAAGAGGGATCTCCACCAGCTGGGTAGAGCCAGGGAGCAGGCAGCAGTGTATGAGATACAGGTATGGATCTTAAAAGTTTTATTACATCCAAAACATTTTATTCTGATAAAAAAGGGGCAGATGTTTTCTATCCCCACATACTGGAATGCAGAGAGTGAGGAAGAACACACTTCACCTCAAGTGATTTTTAGGCTTTGCTCAGAAGAGCTGCCCGGAGAACAGGAAAGCTTTCGTAAGAGGAACAGGGTGAATAGCTGAGCATTTTTATGAGCACTAGACCAGAGAAAAGAACTGGCAGAGAATCTGTGCGCTTACAAAAGTATGTGTATCCGCATTCCTCCACTGGAAGCAGAAGTACTAAATGGCCTCAATATGCACACAGACATCTCCACATAGCAAGAAAGAGAGAGAGGTTGAAAGATTCTCTTCTATAAAAGGATTATTACATTGAGATGATGCACACACAGGGTAGTTAATTTGAATTTAGGCAGGGATGAATGTCACCTTCTACCATCTTACACCCAGACAAAAGTCCCCCCCCCGCTTCTGATTCAATTTACTCCCACTTCTAATGTTGATTAAACTCAGTTAGATGAAGCATTCCTCTTCCAGTCTGGCAGCTATTCCCGAGATATTCTTCAGAGAGGGATATTTATGGAGTAAATGACCAGCTTAATGCTTTTGAAATAATTTGCTGGGACAAAGCTTGCCTACTGTTCTGTAGTTATGATGCAGAGAGGTAAAATATGTTCAATAAAAAGGCCCCTCTGATAGTGTCAGGTTAAGTAATGCACAATAAACTGTTTCTTTAGCTACCTTTTTAATCCTAAAAAACAGTGGTTGGAGAAAAAATGTTTATTCTTTTGATAAAACATTAAAAAAGCCATTTTTTTCATTCCTTTGTGAATCTTACCAGGTTTTACTCTTCCAAATTGCAATGGACGCTACATTTCTCGACAGGACAGTAAACATGCAAACACATAGTAGCTATGCCATATGGGCTTTACGCAACAGCAAAGTAGACATGGCAGTTATTTTATGAAGTTCTTGTAGCTCAAATACTTCAACTCTAAGTAACAGGTCTGTTTTGGAGAGTTAGCAAGAATATGTTTCCTTTGCTATCAACCCTAAGGGATAACCCTGAAAATGGAGTGTTTGGGCCTTCAAACTGAAAATTAAGGTCCATAAAATAGGAACTATGGCACCAGGAAATCCCTGTTTGATGATTATGAGTCATTTCACATGCCCTTTTTTTTCCCAAGCAAATGCCAAAAAATTAGGATTTTAAACAGAAATACAGGAAGTCCTTATACCAGTTTTAAAAATATTCCTGCTCTAAAATATTCAAAAGAAAAAGTGAGATTTTTGGCACTGCTGCATCCATGCAGACCCATAATTACTAGAAACGAGCCTTTCACTCAGCTCAATGTTAAATATGATTAAAGGGAAAATCAAAAGCATTTTTGTTAAATAAAAATTTAATTAGGCCTCACATATTTGCTATACATAATTTTTACTTTTTGTGTTTCTAATATATGATTACTGACCTGCAAGGCAGAGGGGCACTAAAGAGCTCACCACTCTTTTCTTATGGATCTGATATTTGCAAGTTGGACAGTTTATTAACACTTAAACCATATTTCAGTAAACGATGCAGCAAACGGGGACGTGGGAATTGGAGATACATAATGTAGCAAGATACAGAATCTCTAGTTATTTTTTTCTCTAGTGGTGCACACGCTGAGCTTTTCTTGCTCCTGTTGCCATTAGGAGAATTACTCATAATGCAGAAGTTTAAGTCTCCACTATAAAAAACAGACCTGCCCACAGAAGAAAAAGATATGCTGGGCCATAGACACTAAGGTTCTTAGCGCTAAATCAAGGCATGATTCTGATCTCAGTGGCACCTAGGAAAAATAGGGTTGAATAGGGATCCTTCAATATAAAAGAAAATCAGCTTCTGGTCCATTAGAAGGAAAAATTATCTATGACTTGGAATGCAGGCATCTCAGAGCACATTGGTTAATCAGATAGCATTTACATTTTTTAAAAAAAAAGAAGTAATTGCTGTTCAACCAGAACAATCCTATGCTCAGGGTAGTTAAAGTCCCTATTACTGCACTTATATTTTCACCTGGACCTTGTGGGCAGTGTGCTAAATGACTTTGGATTTTTCCAAGGAAGAAAGAATCACAAAATGTAGTATTACTTGCACCTGTGTTCGGTGCTTCTGTTTTCATTACAGTGAGGAAACCACCACCACCAGTGACACGTAATCAAGTACTCTAGCTCTCACCACAAGCATGTGGTCTCCAGCGAAGGGTAGCATGTGGGAAGGCTTCTCCCATTCAGGTGTTTCTCCCTCTGTTAGCAAAGCTCTGACACAAGACAGCTGGATACATCTCTTGCCGTTCTCCCTCCTCTGTATGCACACATCGGTTAGCTCTCCACACACGCCTCTGAGGGTGTTACACACTGTTCCCTCCTGGGGCTGCTTAATGCCTGTCTTCTCAAAGGCATGTTTGCAGATAACCTGAGTTCTCTGGTAAACAGCAGTTGGGCTGATTTTTAGGCAAAATGCAACAGAAAAAAAAGTACTATTTGAGTGCTACAAGCCTGTAACTGTTTTTGGGTTCACCCACCTGCATAACTAAATGTCTCAGGTCTGAACAGACACGGACAGCAGATTTGGCTCACCAGGAGAAATATCATGAGAACAGTGTTAGTGAGTCTGCATATTTTAACAGCTTAGGAAGGGCGTTTCATTCTTGTACCTGACTTCCACTACTCTTCCATATTGGTCAAGAAATTTCATCTGGTTATTCTTCTACGAAGCTTCATTTGTGCAGCTGGCTATTTTTAAATAGCACATACTTCTGCATGGCAAGAAGGGAAATTAAGGAAGAAAATTAGCCCATAATGTTCTTTTCTATCTGGTTAATAAGCCCTGTTATGGAGGCACGCACAATCAAATCCAACTGGTGTTCAAACTCAGATTTATTCTTAGTAAAAAGTTAGTTAGAACTCCAGTAACATTTGTAAACCACAGGCTCAATGATGTAAATGGAATTAGTACTACACAGCTGACTTAAGAATTCTTAAGGTTTAGAAATGATGACTCAAAATGCGCATATCGCTCACCTAAAGGATGAGGGCTCTCAACCTGCAGGAGTTACCTAGGGTGGCATCCCGACCCAAGGGGAGAATCCCCAACTGCAAACCTGCTGCTCCGAGGAGGACTGATTTTTCTCTAAATGTTCTTCTGGTGGGACTCCGTTTATACCCTTGTCGAATCTGATCTGTGATCATTTTAATCCCTATTGGCCAAAAGGTCACTTCAGTGTACCTGGTGCATCTCAACTGGTCAGTTCAATTTTTCAACCTGCGGCCTCTAGGGTTTGGTTTCTTTCCTCTCCTCCCTGCCTGGAGAAGTTTTGTTTCCTGTCGGAGCGGGGGCGGGGAGTGTACTGCCACACAATCCACCCTGTGATCACAGTCATGATTCGACTGTTTTCCTTGGACTGGTGATACAGTCACCTCTTGCCTCCGAAGTTAAAAGGGAGCACAGTCTGATGAATTTGATGCTCATTGTGGATCATCATTCCACCCTGGTCTAGAATTAAAGTGGAATATCTGACACAGGAATATCCAGTGCATGAACAGGTTTTAAGGGAGTATACTTAACCGTTAGTACAGACTTCACTATCACACATATGATACAACTTATTGCAATACAGATTACAGTAATCATAACTACAAGAATTATTAAAGATTAGAGAAGACTGGTCATCCACCCCATCAAAGAAAATCCGAGTATATCAAAACCCCTTCCCAACCAATTAGTCCCTAGTGCAGAAGCAATTGCCTCTGAGTCTCTTGCCACTTTCTTCTGTTGATTTGATCTTGAATCTGTATTGACACATTTGGAGTGAACACAGCAGTCGTCCAGCGACAGGTTCAAAACTCCACATACACCCTTCTCTTTCAGTAGCATCAAATCCAGTACGGCTCAATTTTGGATAGTCATTTTACCAGTATGTTGTAACTGATTGTTCAAGAGTCCCAAACTGTGAGATGTAACATTGGCTAAAGGCTGATAGTTGTAAACTCAGTTCTAGAACACTCTATCAGTGTTCCATTGAGTACCATCCGCAGTCACCCCCCATGGAATTTTAGGGCATGGTGTAGTACCATTCCAACTCTACCCCGTGATCTCACGGGTTGGTTGGAGGATATAGTCACAGCTGGTGTTCCATACCAATCTATCATTTACCGCACCTGGTGACCAACCATAGACAACATGAGTATAACCTCCTCCCCCGTCTAATCTGAACCTCCAACTATAATTGTTACATTGCTCCCATGTGAGCTCAAGGGCTCACGGTATATTGATGTCCATCGGTTTTGCCATGACATTATGATCCAGATCTTCACCATCCACACTTGCCACCATCATCACCACCAGTAGAAGCACTGGAATGGCTCGTTTCTTCATTGTCCTGTAAGAAAGCACAAAACTAGGCCTTGGTCTTAAAACCGGGTCACAGGGTTAGAAGTCTGGGATTATCCACCGGGCACTCATGTGGTGATTCTTTCTGCTCCCATCAAAGGCTTCCCTGGCATACAAGCCTCTGGGTTTTGCTAAGGTCATAGGAACAATGCCAATGGAGGGCAGTTTCACCATGACAGGTTGGCCCACGTAAGTCCCCAGTGGGAACTGGCGTCTCTGATCATCTGGTATAGAGTCATTGCCCCTCAATGGTCCCGCAGGACAAAATGCTCGAATTTTTGGACTTCCACAATTTCCCCATCAGTTATTAATAGTAAAAACTGCCTGTGGTAATCGTGTGTCCCAGTTATGGCGTGAGACATCAGCATGTTTTTTGATCAAGCCATTGGTTTGCTCAACTATACCATTAGCTTGGGGGTAATATGGTGTGTGAAACACCCATTTGATGCCTTCCCATCGCACCCGGTCTTGTACCACTGTGGCTGTGAAATGCGACCCATTATCACTTTGAATACATTCAGGAATAGGTAGAATACCAAACCATTCTCGCAAAACCTGGACTGTCTGGTCTCCAGTAGTTGTGCCAATGGCCGTTGCCATAGACAATCCTGATACTACCTCCACTCCTACCAAAATATATTTCCTCCCATGGGATGGTTTCAGAGGACCAGTGTAATCAACTTGCCACGTGCTCCAAAGAGCCTTGCCTTGTCTGATATGCTGGGTTGGGGCTTGATTTGGGTGATTAGACTTAAGCCTTATTTGGCATTGTGGGCAAGCTGTGAGAATTGCTTCACAGGTTTTCATAGACACTGGTCAACCCTGAGATCGGCATTCATAATAGAGATCTGCTTTCCCTGCGTGGCCTCGCTTGATATGCAACCATTCAGCTACTCTATCCCAATCTTCCTTCTCACAGACCTTCCTGCCACAGGCCCCACATGTATTATTCTATTAAAGATAATTCTAACATGTAATTTAGTGGGTTGTACTCTCAATGTATCCTGCCACTCTGCCAGAGACAGCAGCCCAAATACCCTGCAGACAGCTGTTGATGGCAGGGTATCTCCAGGGGAGCAGATCCACCTGACAGAGGGTGGGGAAAGGCAAGCAGGAGCTGTGTGAAAAACCAGGAATCATCTGCCAGGCAAAGCTACTAAGAAAACAATGAGGGAAGGCAACTAAGGATGAGGGGAAAGCAAAAGCCAGGCTGGGCAGCACCCACAGCCCTTCAGCAGAAGATGGGACGAGGGGCAATGTATCATCTGCAAGAGAGTGCCCCTTGCAGGTGGTTGGCAACTCAGCCACCATGACATCCACTTCTGGGTCTCACTACTGATGTCCCCGAGTGTTATTTTGACAGGAGTGCCATGCAGAGGTCTTTGTTTAACAAGACCCACTGAAACAAACCCAGTTGTTACTAGCCTCAAACTGCTTCAGCTATGAGTCCAACCTAACCTGAGTCATGTTTTAGCTCTCAGACCCTACCCCTGCTCTCAGACACTACCCCTACTCTCAGACACCACCTGCATGTGAAAGCTGCTAAATAAGGCCAGCTGCTTGGGGAGCAGCATTGGTGACTCATGCGTTGACCCACTTTCCGATGATGCAGAGTCAGCGGCTGGGCACAGTGCGAGGCATGGAGGAGAGGTGCAGCGGGGTCCTGCGGCAGCCCAGCTGAGGCTACGCAGACCGACTGTGTCCATGCAGCTGTGCTGCGCTGCTCTCAAACACACTCTGCATTTTCGAATGCACTTAATCTATGCCTATGCTGTGCGGCTGTTTGTACATCAAGGCTGTTCCTGTGAAACATGCAATGTTGTATTGAGTCTAAAATGCTAGAGGAAAAAAAATCTTCTCTAACAACATCAAGGAATTAATACATCTTTTCCTCTTCCGCATCTGACTATTTTTTTGCATTGTGTTATTGAAGATGACATGCAAAACACTGCAAGGAGCAAGATCCCAAATTCATCCAGTGGCTTTGAGCTTTCAGGCTCTGCTCTGAGTAGGCAGACGAGAAGAAAGTAATTGGTGATAGATGCAGAGCTACAGTAGGCAGAAAAAAAAGCATCAGCAAAGCACTGAAAAAAAACCTCAGTAAGCAAAGCTGGGAATTGGGATCACTTGGAAAGCTGAGGAGGATGATCGTGGTTTTTTGAACAAGTCCATTTGGCTTCTGGGATGAACTTTTTGATCTTCTGGTCATTAATTGAAACCGGATTTATCTTGCACACTATCAAGAATCTGGAGTTTACACAACATACGCACAGAAAGAGACATTCTATTTCAAATGAGCAAGCGGCTGTGCACTCCTGCTTAAAACATGAGGTCATAGCTATCACATACGGTGGTGTGTACCATACCTATCACAAAAGACCAGCTACAATTTGACCCCAGAAGCTGTATTTCAGTGCTTGAATAGGTCCCTAACGGGCGCTCCA
>VYZV01017085.1:6768-19668 GCA_013401275.1 Pandion haliaetus | reverse complement strand
GGGGGCGGGGGGGGTGGTGTGTGTCCTAGGCCATCCAGATGTCTCCTTCCGTCATCCTAAGGACAGGTATCCCGGTAGATCTTTGCCAATCTAGAATTCCATAGCCCCAGCTGGCTACTTCGTTACTGTCGGAGGCTGGCGTACGTGTGCTGTGGAGCAGGCGAGTGAAGGGAAGGCATTTCAGTTGTAAGTGCTACCGCACCTCACAAATAATGAGCGTGAGTTACATAAAATTGCCTGCTTGGTACTATCCAAACACCCCGCTGAAGAGAAAGCATTGCTAGTGCTTGTACA
The DNA here is from genome assembly GCA_013401275.1 of Pandion haliaetus. NCBI lineage: Eukaryota > Metazoa > Chordata > Aves > Accipitriformes > Pandionidae > Pandion > Pandion haliaetus. The sequence continues at coordinate 19,374 of VYZV01017085.1, read as the reverse complement.
TTGGTGTGGGAAAGGGCGAGAGAGAAAAAAAAAAAACCAAAACCTCTCCTGTGGCAGAAGGAGAGATCCCAACGCACGGTGGAGCTAGATGATGGCATATGATGCGCCCAAGTACAAAGGTAGTCCTACAAAACAGAGTTACGGACTAGCTTTCTCTTTTCAGAGTCAGCCTTTCATGTTAATTTACCGCTTACCCTCTTTAGCCTGGGTTCTCCATTTTGCCTAGGTTATGGAACAGCGGTGCCTCAAGTCACTTAAAAATACAGCATTGAACTGGTCTGTTGCCACTGATGGTGAATGCACCAAAGTTAGGGGAGAGCGAGCCACAAATCCTGAGAGCGTGTCTAGCCTCGCCCTCCATCAGGAGCATCTCAGCCCAAGTAGAACAGTAAAACCCCCCCAAGAGCCATAGCACAACAGGGCTTTGCGCATCCCTCCTCCCAACCCCCCCAGCCCTTGCATGATAGTGGGAGAGCTGTGGAGCGAAGGCAATGGGAAGACGGGAGCTTGTGCCTGTTTTAAGCCAAGAAATGGGAAGCTCTGCTGAAACCCACTGCCCCCTGCTTTTAGCCTCTGCTGACCCTGTTATACACAACACAAAAAATCAGTCATCTTCCTGTGTAAAAGACAGGAGATGGTAAAATCCAGCTCCTCCTTTGCAGAGACCTACCTTCCACTCTAGCCAGGTACCCAAGTACCTTGGAGGATTTCAACCCAAGGCTGAGGCTTTTGCAGCTTATTTCTCACTTGGGGCATAGGCAGGAGCATGTGGCATTAACAGCTCAATGGCTTCAGTTCCAAATGAGCTGGAAAAGGTGTTCTCATCCCAGAAAGCTTTTCAGTTTTCTTTCCAGTTGTAGCAGTGATCAGAGAAGCAGGTAGTTTACCAGTTGGTCATGCTCTCCTTGCAAACCTTGTTCCTCTTCCACACCATGACACTTAGCCTTTGATTCATCATCACCTTCTCATACTGGAAAACATTAAGTTAAATAAACCCTGGACCAAACAGAGGAGAACCACAGGGCTACCTTGATGCTAAACTGTGGAGGTGGAGCGTTAAACAGGAGGCGGCTGGCTATTGAGCCTCTGAATTTCACAGAAGGAAAAGCTGAGGTGGAGGAGTGGGGCTGGGGGAAAAGGAACAGCAGGTGCCCGAGCAGCACTGTACAGCTGACCAAGGGCAAGCAAAGGGATGGCAGGCAGGTCCCCGTTCGGCGAGGGGACACTGGTTCTCAGGCTGAACAGGAAAAGGCAGTCTGGCCAGGGCAAGGGCACAGCTTTGTAACGGTACAGGGGACCCCTGGAAAGACTGTAAAATGAGAATTATCAATTAACAAGCTGCTGTGGCTTCAGGAAAGCCATTATAGACATACTGGTGTAATGAGCACATCTGATGCACAGAAGATATTTAACCTTCAGCTTCATGCCTTATAAAGCACCTCTGGGGCACTGGGTAAGGCTGGTAATTATTAGGGTCAACCTTAGCAGACGGAGGTTTCCTCAGGTATGGGATGTTGTGATACATTCAGATAATTTCTCCATTACGTCAATAACTAATTTCCTAAATTGTTCAAGAACTGACAGATTGGCATCCATTAACCAAGCCTTAACTCATGGCTATGGGAACAGTTACAGGCCACAAGGACTGCAAAACCCATTCATAGGTTCTTGAGTACATATATATATATATATATATGCACACACACATATATATATACTACTGTAACAGCTTGGTGTTAGCCATTAGTAAAACAAATAACCAATCCATATAAAAAGTCTAAGTAGACAATGACAGACATTGGCTTGAGCAGATGTCTTGATGCTTTAGCACTGTCTTCAGGTTCTCTGGGAGCAGAGGATGAAGTCAGTCTGACTTTCAAAGAACTGTGTATTGAGAAATTGTAATTTAATAGAATCGCAATCTGACCAAAATACCAATTATATTTACTGCCAAAAGTACTTTTTTTTTCTGAAAAAAAAAAAAAAAAATTCATACAGCAAGCATTTCATGGATTTGATAAGCTGCGACTTGTTACATCGTTCACCCTTACGCTGCAAGACAAAACTCACTGCTTTTACTGATACAGGCCATGTAATTTTTTGTACTTAAATGCAAACATTTTTTTCCAAGCGCAGCCTATGAAGAACCAGTATATTTGGAAACTGCAAAATAGGTAGATAGGAAATCCCATTGATTCACAAAGTGGTTTTATTTTTTTGTCTCAAAGCCAAGCATGACTGCAAAAGCAACTGTGCTAAGCGGAGCTGTTGTAAAGGGGTGCAGCACTGAAGGCTTTGCTGCCTGAGCCAGCACACCGGCTGCACGCAGCTCGTGGGGGAGAAGGGAAATGGCTATGTTACTGTGTCACAGCATTACGTGTGTCTGAGCTTACCTGCCTGACACTCTTCTGGCTGACTGCCTGGAGTTAAATCAAAAGAGGCTGAGGAGAGACAGGAGAGAGGAGGAAATGAAACAATGATGGCGATAAAGCCTAATAATACCGATGGTCCTTCAGGAGATTGGTGGGGACCGAGGTACTGGAACAACTGCTGCCAGCTTGCTGCCAGAAGGGTGACAAGCTGCTTTTCCAAAGCCAGTGATGAACACAAAAAGAGATTAAACTTTTCCCCAGCATAGATGGAAGGACTGGGGAGTTGGGGTGTGGGAAGGAGGTAAGAGCAGCCTCTTAAGACATTACTGGAGTTGCAGATGCACCTGGGTGTGCAAGCAAAGCTGGGGACCTATGAGCTGCAGGAGGGATTTCAGAGGCTTCTCTCAGCTGCTGGAGATGCAATGAGGGGGAAGCCCCACGCACCGAGACCTCCCACAGGCTTAGCCCTGTCTCCTGGTTTGCAGCGGGCTTTCAGCTGTACCGCCAGCCATTCTGCCCCGAAGGGACAGTTTCAGCTGCCCATCACAGGCTGTTTGGAGGGGAAGGGGCTGGAAGGCAACACGTTCAAAGAGAGCAGTCCTATTTATGTATCAACACAGGCTGTGGGGGGGACAAAATGGGGGTGCCAGCCCACTCAGAGGGAGGCGAACGTGGCAGCAGCACTCATCTGCTGAGCTTGTGCCCTGGGAGAGATGGCAAAGCTGGGGTCAGGAGGGACACTGCTCCCCCACCTGGAATGATGTCTGACTCTGTTCTGGTTTTTTTTTCCCCCCACAGATACCTTTTATTAGATCAGCCCCTACCACCTTTCCCCACAAACGTCATCTCACCTGTGTCCTTAGACTGCCACGACCGCAGTATCACTGCCACAGCATCGCTGCCGTACCTGTGAGCAGGGGCAAGTGCCCATGGGAGAGGCTGCAGAGGGAAGAGCGAGCCCAGGTGCACCATGCGCCGGAGCCATCTTCCCACCAAAACTGGCTGGGCAGCTGTGACTGAAATTTAATTTGCCTGGTGCATTCAGTGGACATTTTAATCAGCATTTCCTACAATCTACTTGGCAAAGAGGCTCAACTGGCAGCTGCCTGACTGAATGGGCTTTGCACCCAGTCTAACCTTCTCCATTTGCAATTTCCAGTGCTGGAAAACCTCTCTGTCTCACTCTCCGAAGTTTCTATAGCAATCACGGCTGTCCTAGCAAAGCACTGAAAATGGCAGCCCATTCAGATTGTAATTTTGCTGGACACTAATTGCTCCTCTCTCCATTGGCCTCCAAAATGTTACTTTTCAGCAGATACCAACCACAACTGGAAGAGACTGGTCCTCTGCCTATGTTTTCAACAAACTTCACTCCCCACCACCCCAGCTAACTTTGTTAGCTCTTGCAGCATGTTTGAACCTCGACTAACAGGGAAGCATTGTTGGGCATATCATACCTCAGCTAAAGGAAAGACCTGATGTGAGCGATGCTCTTAACAGGCCTGCAGGAAAAAAACTCACCGCCCAACATGTCATGTTGTGACCTGAACATTATCCACCACTGTAGGTAGAAAAAGTTATACAAGTCTGTTTGGCTTTGCTAATTGTAAAAGACCAGAGGACACAGAGAAAGCTTTTTTTCTTCATGTGAGTGAGGTTACTTTTCTTGGTTCAGTTAACTTCAGCTTAAACAATCACTTGATCTTTTGTTCCGTGCTTCATCTTTCAGTGGCTGTGATCGCTCTTAATTACTGTGACACTGAAGAAGCCCATGCCAAAAATCTCTTAAGTAACAGAACGAAAGGGGTTGCTTCTTGCAAGAAGAAGATGCCATAGAATTGTGCCACAGCTTGTGAAGGCATCAATCAACCATTTCTTAAGCTCTTCTAACAATCTTTCCCTATACTTTTATGGCTACTGTTGCCTGCTGGAAAAATTAGCTTTAAGCTGAGCAAGGGGAATTGTGGATAAGTGTTTGCAATTTGGCTTTGGACTGACACAGTGTGATAGCACTCAAAGAATTTGAAGTCTTTGCACTGGCAGCAGTACTTGAATCTGGGAATACAGGATTCACATTGGAAAAGAGTGGATTTTTATAACGATTTAAATGAACAATTTCAGCTAGAGAGTGGATTAACAGAGCCAACTAAACCCTTCACCCTGACAAAGAACTGGCGGGAGGACTATAGAAACTCATCCAAAATTTTACCAACATGAATGCAGAGTAATAGGTCAGTGAGAAGCATTTCTGTATTTCAATGGCACTCTTAGAATTCAATTCAATTTAAAACAAAAGTTGTTTTACAAATATGTGGAGAATGCAGAAGGCTGGAGAGGGAGCAAGTGGCCCGCATCCTCCATCTGCTCCATCCTCCCTCTATGCTCGTGCAAGGGACTGCCGCTGCAAGTCCTCCTTCCTGGCGGACAGAAAGGCAAATGCAGGCGCTGCCCCAACCCAAGGGTCAGAAACTTCTCCCATTCTGCAGGGGCATGGATGCACCCCCAGACCCCACCCCCCATATTTCATATGTGCCAGAGCTCTTGAGGCCCAAAGCCAAGCAGCAGGAAAACTCCAAGCCCAGGGGTCTCGGGGAAGCAGAGACGCGCAAACCTGTGCTCCTATATCAGAAATGAGGTTGCAGAACAACAGAAAAAGATTAAGTATCCCAGATACTCATAAAGATGAGCAGCACTCTTCTCTGACAAGAGATGGACACGTTGGGGATTGCTCATCCCTGAGAGGAAATGGATCAGGGGGATACGAGAGGAACATCCATTGGACAAACAAAACTGCAAAAGCAGACTGGCTGCACCTGTTCTTGAAGTATTTCAGAAGAGGCAGCGAAGCATGCAAAGGGACTTTTTTTTGAGCAAAATTTCTAATTAGACCCTGATGGCTCACTGCTGCAGATGTTTGAGAAAAAAAAAAAAGGATCTTAAGTCAGTCTGGAGAAGGATCCAAGGTTTACATGAGTAACAAGGCATGCAACCACTGGCAAGGATACACTCTCCTGCTTCACAAACCTGTGTAAAACTGTAATGGGATATTAAGAAGTTTTCTGGATGCTCTTCTCAAACATTGGATACTACACTGCTGCAAGCAAGATACTGGAGCAAGTTGGTCACAGCTTGATACTCAGTATGACGATCCCTCTCGTCAAGAAATGGGGAATGTTTTCAGTAGAAGGCATAGGAGTAGCTTCAAAATTAAACCCCTCCTAAAAAATTTTACACCACTGGTTTCTCAAGCCCGAACTGTAGAACACTGTTGGCCATCTGTCAGCAAGAACTGTCTGACTATCTGCCACTAGCATCCACGGAGAAGTGTCATGCTGCAGCCTCGCTCTCCCATTCACCACACGAACAGGTGCTGCAGAAGGGCACCTGCACCCCGGTGCTGCAGTGACCCCCAGACCCTCCCAACCCAGCAGCGCAGAGACTTCTCTGCCTGCCTAAATGTTAACTGCTTCCCAGGGGCAATCTTCCAAGCTGTGTTAACACCTGTAACAACTAACTGCAGAATTAACTGGCTGACTGTGAAAGCAGATCTTGAACAGTAAGAATCCCAAACAAACAGAAGAAAAGAGCACTTTCATTGTGATTTGCACTCAGTTGGAGCGCCTTAATCTCAAGTTGCTGAAGAAAAGAGTCAGAGGTGTGGAAAAAAGGGTTCCAAACCCCAAAATTAGGGCTTTTGGCAGCAGTAACCACAGAGGACAAGTCTCACTGCCTCAGCAGGAGAACCCTTCTGACAAGCCCTGGATACACCTACCAAAAGCTGAGCCACATGTAGGGCAATAGCCTGAGGTGCTACAGCTCATCCAGGCAACCAAGTGCCCAGAAACGGCCAGTGCTGCCAGTCCGGGTTGCCCCCTGGAGACAGAGATGAAGAAAAAAAAACCCAAACTCACTAAGTAATTAACACAAGGCCGATCTATTCAGAACATACACCTTAAAATAGCATGAATAATAAGTGAAATGTTTGTGAAATCTGGATTTATTAATTTTTCTTTATTACAACAAACTCTTCTCAAATAGCGGAAGGATTTAGGAGCAGTTTGTTATATATTAGACTCAAAATTACGTATTTAAAAAAAATTCTCAGCATACAAGGAAAATCCTAATAGAATTTACAAAGCCACTGTACTTCACAAGTACAGGAGCTAAGCTTGTAATGAATCATATAGGAAATTTGTTGTTACAGGTAGAAGAACAACTACATGAATTGGTTAGGGTTTTAATCACAAACCTAAATTTTTTTTTTTCTTTAGAACAGATGATTAAAAAAACCCATCACTACAAAGAGGCACATTGTGTTTAGTTGATGGCATTAATTCTGTAACCCAAACAAGGAAACTAATCCACTTTCAGTAGCTAAATTATTTTTTGCACTATTTACATACTTTACTGAAGTATTTTCATCCCAGAGCCTCAGCAAGCATCTTAGAATATTAATGAGTGAAGCCTGGCAGCACTCCAGTGTTAGCAAATAAGAAAGTAATGTCATTCCCATTTTATCAACAGGAAAACTGAGGCACCAGGAATATTCAGATCCAGGTAACTGCAGAGAGAAAACTCCGGGATCTTTATCCTCTTAGACAGGTCTTGATGGAGACACTGTTAATCCTTGTTAGATGGCTGGTGATCATGCTGAGCACTGTTTAAAACCTGGTCAGTTTTTTTTTTTTCCCATGTTTAAATTGCTGCAAAATTGGTGACATCTATCCAGTTATAGTGTCATTATGATCACCTTTACTCAAAAAAAGCCATTAATAGTTTTCCTTTTTAGATCAAAAAGCAGTAACAGCAGTAAGTGCACCTTCAATCCCTCCAAAGACCTTTGGAAGGCTGTCTCATTATACCCAAAATACTGCAATTGTTCCCTCGATCTGTGCAAAGGTAAATACTGAAAACCAGTAACCTTGAAAGAAAATTGCATTATTTATTAAAAAAAAAAAAAAGATAAGTAAGAGCTACTGCACAAGAATGCAAAATGAAAATACAGCTTTAAAGATAAAATGTCTATATGGATAGAATTTTTGGGCATTGGGAACATTCCTTCATCAATCAAGTATTTGAAACAAGTTAGCTGAGAGATTCTCAGCCAGGATGTGGCCTTTATAAACCAACATGAAATGTTTCACATGGTCCATAATCACAAGGATTTTACTTCCTGTGACAGCAAAATATCATACTGCATCAGTAAGGTTACTTGAAAAGACCCTTAAAAATAACTTGGCAATAATGTTTGCTGAATGACTAAAAGGGAAATAAAAACTTGTTGCAGATCTAAGATGACATGAATTTGCATGTTAAGAAAAACCTGAAAAGCCAATACTTGAATATGGGATAGAAGCATGCAGCATAAATCCAGCAATTTTAAGGCCATTAAGGAGTGTGCATCATTTATTCACAGGCATCTCACTGTTCACATTTTGGCAAATACAACATCTGAATGTGGGAATAAAAAAATCACAGACCACTGCTATGTCACAGCAGCGAGAAACAAGCCAGGCAGCAGGCGACAGGACTGCTAGGAGCGTAGGTGACCTAGTACCCTGGGGCAGGACGTACCCAGTGTTGTCCATCATGACCAGTGACAGATTCTGGCCAGCACCAGTTGCCTGGAAGTCGTCTGACCTCAGAAGAAGCCCCCCCAAATTCACTACTGGAAAGAGACTTTATGCATGCTACAGCATCATTAGCAGCATTGTAAAATAAGCATATAGGGCCTCACTTTCTTCAGGGAAGTAGATGGGCATAAATATGCTGCTTCTGTGGTTACTGCGGGGATCTCTGCCCCGGCATCTGGGCTGGCTGACAAATTGGTCCCATCAATCTCTCCTTGTGGCAATCCACACTCTGCAGTGCAACCACAAATACTGCACAGTGATTTAAGCAGCTTTTCTTATTTCAGCCCCAAAACACTTCTGGAAGAACATTTCTTCTCCTTGATTACAGCTGGCACCCACCAATGACTCCCAAGAGACAGCTTCCTTGCTGGCCAAGGAAAGACTGCGCTATGGCTTTAGCAATATGCCCTGGAAGCAGTGCTGGCTCTGAAAGCTTTCGGGAACTTCCCTCCTGTGGTTTGACAAAGCTCACCTACACCCTCGGAGGCTTTCAACGATACATGACTCCCACTGCATTTAGGAGCTTCCACAAATCTGGGGTATCCAAGTTTGCGATGGGTGCTCAGATTGCAGAAAAGCCTCAAATACCAATAGGCAAAGCTGCAGTTTGAACATAGACATCTGCCCAGCAGGCTCCAGAGATCGCCTGTTTAAAGGAGGCTGGTCATTGCTTACATGGACTGTGGAGAAACACTTCACTTCCCTGGCCCGAGACAATCTCCACGGGAACGCAGAACCTGCCAGGACCTCCTCTCTCACACATCCCAAACATCTCACCTGTATTCTGCAAGATTATGCATTTCCCCTGTACCGCAGGACAGAGGAGGACATACAGGCTAAACATATGAACAGTTTTTAAAAGAATGCAAATAAATATCCAGATGCAAGGTGCTTTAGGTTATCTACCACCACCTCCCATTTTCCCACATTACCTTCTGGTTCAGACAAGGTGGAAGGCATTTGAGTGCTACTAGGAAAAAAGTGAAGGCTGAATCTTCAGAGAGTTACCAGCACAGGCCCAGGCTGACGAGTATAGATTGCCATGTATAAATATAGAACCACACACACTTAAATTACATATATTAGTTTTATCTATATTTACATATATATAAATTAACTATACATGTGTGTGTACATACAGACACACATGCATTAATCTCAATAGTCCCTCTGTTGAGAAACCTAATACAAGTCTCTGAAAATATATATCAATTATTTGGATATTCTTAAGTATAAGCAATGTATTCTGACTGGGGTTTCCATAAATATGCATTAAAATTCTCCATCGGAGTCACCCTTGTGGGAATAACAACATAGTTGCGTAAGTTGTAAACTATAAATAGAAGCTTTAAAAATCCTCTGAAGAACAGGTATAGCCAGTATAAGCAGCTTCCAGGACAAACAGAAGTGATCAGAATAGAAAACCACGCTTCAGCACATGGCTCCAGAACATCTGTATTGCCATAACACATGCAAGTGCACAGGACCTCTACAGTCCTCCCTGCCACACAAAACTCCCTTCTAAAAGCTTTCTGTAATTGTGACAGGGGCTACAATTGAAACAATTTAATCAGGCTTAACAAAGGCAGAGAAGAATATTTTTGGTAACAGATACAGTACAAGAAAAAGGTCATGTTGCAAAATCCAAGCAAACCCCTCAAATTTGGGGACAGTGTGTTATGTATCTTCTCCCTAAGAAATTAAGGCAAACGTTTCAGTCCATCTGCATAATATTTTTCCCTATTCAGGGTTTCTAAATATGCTTTTTAAATTACTTTTTATAAAAATACACTATAAGCCAATATCTGCAATACCGTATTTTGTTTCAGTTAGATTAAAACCAAGAATGACACAATTGCATTTTTAACTAAAGGAAAGTTTCCAACTACAAACACGAGGATGGGTGATGTGTTTTGAGGTATCAGTTAGCATCCCATCTTTTTCATGAAACACATTCCTATTGTAGCATGATGAATTGCCTCAGTAGTACTGTGTACTACTGTACCCAGATCAGGGCAGGTGTGCTAGCAGCAAGGGAAGGTCTGGTGTAGATGAAGCCTGAAAAAATTCAGGGTAGAGATACATCACTGGTGTAGAGGCAGCATATCCAGGTTCATTTTGCAAGAACTGCAAAACTTAAACAGAGTATTAACTTGCACTTCTATGTTACAGTATACCCTGTCTTACCATAGTTTCTTTTCCCATCTGTGATTACTTAGATCTTCATCCTGTGCAGTTTCAAGTACCTTCGAGCTCCTCCTCAGGGTTCTCTCTTGGTTCAATCCGTTAGTTTTCAATGAACCAGACTGAGCAAGTCTGATTACAAGAAACTCTTTAGAGCGTGAAAGTCAGCAGATGGCTACACACAGAAAATAAGAACACCCCCCGCCCCCGAATACACCACAGAGGATCTCCAGCATTCTAGCAGGGACCTATACAATATCGTATCAGGAGTTTCATAAAGAAAGCATTTGATTTTTCTTTTGTGCAAACTGCATTGTACATGACAGAAGCAGTAATGAACCATGAAGTGCCCTCTTCACATGACATTATAAATCTACTGTGAACCCTGCACAGCACATTAACTTTGTCTCTAGACCAATTCTCCAGAAAAATTCTAATCCCAGTAAACTTCCTGAATATCAAAGTTATATTTTACAGAAAAGAAAATGAAGTCAAAATGGTACAGAAAAAACCCCCGAGTCCTCATGTGTTAAGCACAACAAACAACTGATGAAAGAAAACATGGTCCAGATGATAAAGTGCAATTATTATTTCAGTTGTGCTAAAAAGCGTTCCAATTCCGTAGTTTTACTTCTTGGTGATTTTATTAAACTTTTAATTATAACGTTTTTTTGCTTCTGTCCCCATCTTTCCAGTATTGTTCAGTTTGCATTTCTGTAAGCCGTGAGACAGTACGCTGAAAGGCAAATATTTCCTCTTCTCCTGTAAACATGGAGAGTCCTTTGGCAGAATCCTACATTAATACACAAAAACAGTACCACAGAACTGTGAGAGACATAGCTGTGCTGAAGTGCATCCTACCTAACTCCTAGGGATGAGTGCTTTACAGGCTTTGACAATATAAGAAAGCAGCATGGCACCAAAAAAACCCTGACATCCAAAAATTAAAGAAGAACATCTATTATTAGGTAATCCTCTGAAGGAACATAGCAGAACAATAATTTGGGTTTAAAACAATATGGTATGTTATCTGTCTATATTCACTTTTCTGTTGATTAATCGTATAGGGATTTAGACAAATAATTTAAAAATTCACTAACAATAACTAGGTTATAGGGGAAAGGAAAAAACAGAATAAGCAACATGCAAAATAGCACTGTTTGTGAGGATTTGTGAGGCAGTAGAGGAAGTTGTATATAGTCGAGGAAGCAGTAGAACAGACCATCTTTTATTTCTGTATTTTAAATGTAGAAGCTAAACTTAAATCAGTATTTTCATACACGATTGAACAGATATAATGATTAACAATCAAAATGACCCTAAAACTTACGCAAAATGGTTCTATATATTGTGACATTTTCTTTGACTATGAATAAATAACATAACATGCAATTATGACAGCGACAGATACACTGCAGAAAAAGCAGTAAATCACTAGTTACTTGATGTTTACTTGATTCCTCTTCCTAAAATGCTGCTGTAATTATAAGACCCAAACCAATTTTGTTACAAAAGGGAAATGATGTTAATATCATGTACCTGGCTCAAGTCCAAATCATCCATCAACACTCTGTTGTCCTCTAGTTCACCACTGTCATGTTCTACCAGGAACAAGCTTTGGAGAGGAGTCACTGCAGAACAAATAATACGCACCTGAGAGAAGGAAAACAGGCAACAATATCATCACTTGGGCTTTACAGAAAAGCGATAAAATACATGTTTTATGAAAAGCAAACTTCAAATTATGACCTTGGGTTTTTTCCCAAGTATTTTTCCTTTCTCGTATTAGCACTGCTGTTACAGATTTAGCTGACTTAGTCATTTGGAATATCAACCTTACAGGATCTTTTTCTCAATAGAAACTCACGTAATTTTACTCAGGGAACAGCATAACTGTGCTATTAAATACTCAGAATACCTGATATACAGGCAATGAGTTCACAATCAAGTTTACTTTCTAAAATAACAGCTATAAAGTATTAGTAACCAATGCTTTCTTTCCCCACATAGTTAGATTCCTCTCAGTAGGTGAGTGCACTACACACGTATTTCCACCTAAAGAATGCTTAAATTCCAAATTCTCCAGAAGGCTGAGTGGAGCCACTCTTGCTTTCACCTATGCTACTCAAGTGCACATTATTTGCTAGTAACAATAAAGATGCTGTTTTCATGTCTGCTGGGAGGAGATACAGTGTGCAGTGAGATACCGTATTTCTCAGGGGCTGCAATGAAGACAGACTGAAATATTATTACAGAAGGAGACACTTGCTGAGAGCATGCAGGCAAAATGTTTGCATTGTGGACAGCTCTCCACAAACATGCCCTCTCAGGTAGTTTTTCCAAACAACTACTTGTGACAGGAGTTTAACACTTGTGTTTTTCCTATGGAGGAAGTAATAGAAAGCAGCTGTTTGCTT
>VYZV01017071.1:0-13470 GCA_013401275.1 Pandion haliaetus | reverse complement strand
CATAACTATACAGGAAATTAAGAAAGTGCTGGCTGAGAAACTTGCTTTCAAATGACACAAACCAAATAATCTCAAAGCCCTAACACATTTTTTTTCTCCTTTTTATTCCAGTGATAGTTACGTCAATAAACCTGATTCAGCAAATTTGTTGCTCTCTAATTCATTAATTAAAAGAATTTACTGCTACCACTATGATTTTTTAAGGACATCAAAATCACATTCCAAATCAAAACTGCAGAGATCACCAGTTTATAGATGTGCAAAGCATGCTTTACTTTCATAGCAACCTCACAATTAAAACACAACTTAAATGAAAAAGAGCTGTTTTCTTTAAAGATTTCCTTGCACAAGCATGTCCACAAGAAGACATTTTGTTTAGGGGGACTGAACAGCAATATCTTTATATAAAAACTTAAAATGAGGAGGGAAAACCAAAATAATCTATGAAGAGTTAACCATTTCCAATTAGAAGAAAAAACAAGATATTAATATTATAGTAAATTGAAGAGCAACATTTTTACAGCCTTCATTTCTCAACACACTTCCTGCTCATTAATTTTTGGGTTGAGTAACACAATTGACTCACAGAAAACAAAACCAGAAAGGAAGTGAAGAATTTCTTTTGTCCATCTTCTCCCACAAATCAGGACTGACAGGAACTACACCAATATTTTAAAATTGTTTTAGAAAATATGTTAGATGATGAAATATTCACATGGTCCCCAGCAATCCCTTTCACCGAGTTATCCTTGGAACGCCATTGTCTGCGCTAACTTCTACTTTTGGCTATTTGCATTGCTTCCGGTCCTAATTTGCCATACATGGCCTTTATAACAGCAGCAATATCTAGGCAGACCATGCTAGGCGCAACAGTCTTGAATTCTCCCAACCTCTTCTAGTGCTGTATGTTTAAGACTTCTGATCATTCTTGTTAACCCTTCTCTAGGCCTCCAGTTGGCTGGCATTATCCTCAAAATGTAGGCCCAAAACCAGTCACAGAGACACAGTATTTCTGTCTTGGCACTGCTGAGCGCAGTAGTAGGATTATTTCAGCGGCACTGCAAAAAAAGTCACATTGTAAGGTCATGGAAGAAACCCTCACATACCACAAAAGACACCGCTGACAAATAACCACTATGACCTTCAGCTGATGGCTACCCAGGAGGAATACAGAAACATTTCCTGGACATGCAGGATGGAGGGATAGGGAAGCCAAAGCTCTAACACAGTTGAGAAGTCCTACCACTGCAGAGGAAGAGCTAGCCGTTAGGCACCACTTACACAAGCTGGGCATACACAAGTCCAGGGGACCAGACAGGAGGGAGGCATCCACAGGTGCTGGCAGAGCTGACCAATGTCATTGAAAGCCACTCTCTGATTCCTTGAAAGGTCATGGCAATGGAGAAAGGTTCCTGATGATTTTTTAGAAGATAAAAGGTCATGTTATCATTAAAAAGGGCAAGGAGTATATGGGGAAGTAGAGGCAGTCAGCCTCATCCCAGTCTCCCAGGAAAGATTATGGAACAAATACTGCTGGATTTGTACATACTTCATATCCCTGGATAGGCCTCCAGTAAAAGAAAGTGAATGAGAACAGCTAACGAGTATTTACCAAAGGCAAATCACACCCAACCAACCTGATTGCTTTCTATGAACAGATAATTATCTCAGCAGACAAAGGGAGAGCAGCGCATGTTGTTTTTCTTGCCTTTAGCAAGGCTTTCAGCATGGTCTCCCACAGTCTCCTGGTAGCCAAGCTGGAGAGAGATGGACTGGATGAGTGAGCTACAAGGTGCAGTTTGTGGAAAACCGGTTGTATGAAGAGGCTGAAAGAATAGTGTTTTCTAGTGCAAAGACCAACTGTTGGCCAATATTAATGGCATTCCTCAGGGGCTAATATTGGGCTGATGCTGTTTTATGTCTGTGCTACATTTAACATATTGAGAATGAATAGGATGGAATGTGCCCTCAGAAAGCGTGTGGATGACACCAAGCTGGAGAGTGATCAATACACTGCAGAGCAGGATTGCCTTTCAGAGGTACCTCAACAGGCTGTAAGAATTGGCTGAAAAAACCTCATGAATTCCAAAGGCAGAATAACCTCATCTAACAGCACTACCTGGGAGCTCACTGGAAAGCAGCTTTGTAGTAAAGGACCTCGGGAAGTCAACACAGACAGCAAGTTCAGCAGTGTGCCCTTTCAACAATAAGGCCTAACCACATACTGGGTTGCATTCAGAGAATGGAGCCAACATACCCTGGGAAATGATTAGTCCCTTTTACTCAGCATTTCAAGACCACATCTAAAGTACAATATTCCGTTTGGAGTTTGCCAGTACTCATACAACGTTGACAAACTGGAATGAATTCAGTGGAGACTGACCATAATAATTGGGAATGCTAAAGCATGCAACTCAAGGAGAAGCTAAGTGAGCCTGGAAAAGGCAAAAGGTGGAAATCTGATTTTGGTCTTCTACTACCCAAGGCAGTGGTCACAATGGCAGCAAGGGAAACTCTGATTAGATATAAAGGGGAAAAAAAAATTCAAAATGAAGTTGGTTCAGCACCGGAATACTTGCCCAGAGATGATGTAATCTTTCTTCTTGTAAATTTTCAAAACTCAACTGAACAAGGCCTGTTAGTCCAGCTCTAAGCAGATGTTTGAGCCACATGACCTCAAAAGGTCCCTTCTAAGCTGAATTATTGTGATTCAGCCACTTGTCTTTCTCACATTTGGGAAATTTGATTATTGTCACTTAAAAGTAGGTCCTTGCACTTGTATTTACTGAACTGCATTTTTTCATGTGGAATTACTTCTCCAGCTGTCATCCTGTCCTACAAAGCACATGTGATTCTTTCCAGATTACAACGTTCTATTTGCATTATCCAAGGCATTAAGAAAATCTTGACACACTATGTGGAACACTACTTCATTCAACTTGCCAGTTCATAAAATACTGATAATCATTCTTTATAGATTTTTCCAGTAAGTTGTACATTTATCTTGCAATAATGAACCTAGACCCTGTGTCTCCATTTATGAGTATGTCAGGAGTGAGGCAGTATCAGAAGCTTTACTAATATCAAAATACCTATTACTGTTAGCATCTGCTCCTTTTTCCTTATCAAGGAGTGGCTTACATTACCGCAGAAGAAAATCACTATAGCTTGACAAAACTCATTTAGTACAAACACATGCTTATTGTTATAAAGCATAAACTTTAAAAAAATTTTTTTTCCTAGAATGTTTCCTCTCTGACTGATTAGGCAGGTTCCTCTTCCTTCTCTTTGCCCCTTCTGAAGTTGTCCTGTTTGGTTTTGCCTTCCAGAACCATATCCATCATCAATGACTTCTCAGACATGAGTCACAAAAAGCCCAGAGGCTATAAACACTCTATACACGTAGTACAAATTTTATTTACCTAAGTAACCTCTAATCCTTTATGTAATAGTACAAATGTTAGCTCTGTGATCAGTTACTCAGGTAGCAAATGCTGAAACAAAAACAACCAGAAGAAAACATATCAGCCAGTATATTGCCAGTTTTCCTTCACTGTTAAGTTATAAATCAACTTCCTCTTTTCCCTTTTCTTAGCACTCAGGTTTCTGTACAACTCTTCACTTTTTTGCTGATTATGTCTCAATTTTATCTGTACGCCTGGACCTCCCCCACTGTATCTTTGTAAGCTCCTCCTTAGAAATTTGACCTTCCTTCCATTTTCTGCGTGGTTCTTTCTTGAAATTCAGATCTCTGGAGAAATCCTGAAGTATGACAGTTGGTCTTTAAACACCTCTTTCACCACTCCTTAACATTAGAAGGATTCATAAGCTTAACAGCAAAGAGTGAATTCTCTGAAATTTTCTTCTCAGATTTGTTTTTCCTTGCAGACTTGAATTCTAATTTTATTGCTGTCAGCTGTTGTTAGTCCTACAGTTCCTGTTCATCAGAAGATTTGTTTAAGTGTTTCTAAAGAGCCTCATCCTCTGGCCTGATGTTCTGTACTAGACTCATGAAAGCATCAAGATGGCCCTTTGGAATCTCATGCCTTTCCTCAACAGCAAGTTCAGTGACACTCAAACCTCTGACATCCAGGAGATCCCAAAAAGTTACTGGAAAAAGGTCAGCCCAGCTGTTCCCTCTTTGGCTACCACAAGCCAAAGGAATTATCAACATGATTTTCAATTGCATTAAGAGTGAATGCTAGGAAGGTTTATTGAAATATATCCACAGAACTACAATCACAATATAACAGAATCTGAAAATTGGCAAAACTACAGAAAACTTGTGATAATATTGCCGAAAACCAGGGATGACTACTTTTGTGTATGGATTTCTGTTCCACATGTCAGTAATCAAAGAAAATTTGTATGCCTCTTTAGATATTAAATATTATTTCAGAGCTAACTTCTGTCAACAATAAAATAGCCTGATTTCCTGGTCATGAAATTTCTTAGCAGCAAAGCAGGATTTAAGAGATATTGCCATGCTTAATGAGGGGTAGATAATTGCTAGATGGAATACTGTGGGAAAGAGTGAAGAAGCTGTAAACGGTGGTATGGCAGTAAGACAACTATTAATTCATCAGCAATGTGGCTGGGTTTGATCAGTAGGCTCAGCATTTGGCTAGTAGGTACTAAGCAGCTCGTACTCAGTAGGGTTCATCTAAGTCAAGTTTTGCCTTAGCGTAAAGAAGGATGTTAAACAGGTGAAAACGTGTAACTACTTCCTGATTTGATGTGCATTATTTAAGAATGCAGAACTCACGTATACGTTACAGATATACTGGGTTAGAGAGAACAGATTTAAAGTCTCTTGACAAGTATCTTACCAATGTATTTCTTGGTTTTCAGAGATCTGAATGTCAGTAAATTCACCATTCTGGAAGGACAAGAGAGTATTAGGTTCACATGAATGCTATCTTCAGAACCCTTCTGAAGTTGGAGAGGAAATAAGCAGGTGCCCACACAGCTGATAAACTGGTATTTTCTCTTTACGTAAATCCTCAGCAATGAACACTCTACCAGAAATATCTACTTTTCTGTATCTATGAGAAATGGGTCCAAGTTTCAAATCATTTATCTAACCAATTCAAAACGACTGCCTGAGGCCACGATCTCATACTCCTCTCTCCCTTTCTTCGTTTTGCTACATCCTCATCTCCTCCAGTCTTCTCACAAACCCCCATCAGTGCAAAACCTTCACTCAGTAATAAAATAAACCCCCACAATCTAGTGCCATCAGAGCTATTTTCTGTACACCCAGCTAGTCTTTGTGGCTGTGGGCAGAGTCAGCTGTGGCACACATCTATCCGCAGTGCCCAGCTCTCAGAAGCACTGTCAGTACTGCTTCTAAAGGGATAGAAGGTGACACAGACTTGCTCAAGTCTTAAATGAGTGACTTTCCAGTCACAATCATTGCCACAGCCTGATGTCTGGCCAGCACAAAAAGCGCATACAAAACTGGTTATATAACTTTACAATAAATAAATAACTCCATAGGGAGCTGGATTTTAGGAATAACTTGCTCAATTAACCATAATGTTTTGCTTATTAGCTTTCTGATGTCTCATCAATCAGGGATTGCAGTTTACTGGATTTTAAAGGAATTTAAATGAATAAGTGCATTCTAAGATACCTTAAAAATATATTGACCCTTTAAGCAAACAGGCCATTTGAAGCCTAACTAGAACTGCTAGCTCATACTCTGCTGGAATATTTATCAAGTTTAAAGACAAGCTTTAGTAATCTTAGAACAGCTTAACAACATGAAGTTACTGGCAAGCATATAAAAGATGGACTGCCTATATTTCAAAGCTACAGCTCCTAGAACAATTACTAACATAAATTTCTTGATGCAGCATTTATGAAATAACTTGCAATGGGAATGGAGAAGAAAGCCTGAAGAAGCACATGCGTGCTCAGTGTGCTCCAATTGATACATCATACTGTATGTGACACTGGTAGGTTGCCCAGATTAACAGATGCAGGTCCTCCTTCAGGGAGGCCGACATGACAAATCTCTCAGAATATGATGCCAAGAGTCATATACGGAAGTTGAATGAGCTCAAAGAAAAATATTTCTGTTCAGAACAATTTACTGAGCAGTAAACTAAAACTTTCATGTGAGAATACAACTATAAATCCTATGTTTGGTAAACAGTTCTGATGTTTTCTTAAAAAAAAAATCTGCTGGCATTCATGGTATGTTATTAGCATATTTAAAATTTTTCAACTTCATCATAAACCTGTCAATATTATTTACAAACTTAGGTTGCTTTTGTAGGATCTTAGAAACAAAGTTGAGACCTTGACAAATAAAAGTTAGTACCTTCAAGAAACTATTTCCATTTACTCACTATAATTATGCAACAGGACCTTGAGTTTTGCCTTTCTGAGGCATATGCAGTCCACAACTATTTCAGAAGAACAAATACACACAACTGTTACAAGGAAGGAAAGGAAATCATGTTTTAATGCCAAGCTTCTCTTCTTGCATAACTGGTGAGAAAGAAAACCCCAAGTACATTCAACAAATGGTTAATCCTGAGTTCACAAACGTGTAGGATAAGTCACAGTTCTCATCATTGTGAATAGTCCCATTAACTCCAATAAGGCCTGTTTATGGTAATGGACTATTTAACAGTGAGTAGTTTTACTGGGTGAACAGTGGGATCACTCAAGAACTGAGGCCTTTAGGTGAGGAAAGTACTACCAAGTGTTGTGTTTTGTTCATCGTAACCTGTTGCTCCTTATCTATCTTAGAGGTAAACTTGCTGCATAGAAATGCATTTACCTGTAAAACAGTTCCATCAAAATTCAGTCAGGAAGCTTTCACACACAGCAAAGGGGGACACAGTACAGAGGACTCATAACTCTAACTTTGGTTTCAAAGCCTTATCAGATTTGTCAGATTTTAACAGTATACTGGCACAGCTATTAACTTCAGGCCATAAATTAACAAAACTCACACCTGCAGTTTGGTCCTTTGATTAGAGCACCTGTGCCTGCCAGGACAATGCAGCTTCCCTGGCTTTAAATGATAGTTTCTATTCTACTGTGAGCATTTAACATACTGAGTTCCAACCACGTGTATAAAATAGTTTCTCAGCCAAATCTTCCATTCAGTAGAAACAAAAATTCAGAGAAAAAACCCAAAGAAGATTAAGCTTTTCACCACTTCTGTAACATCTCCACTGAAATGGCAACCCATGGCATGGTCTGAGTTATATGTTTCATAACCCTAGGGGACTCTCAAGCCATCAAAATTTCATTAGCCTCACAGCAGTCCCAGTACCTTCTTAAGTTGGACTGCTGGCCTCCCTATCAATAAATAAATCAACTGTAATCCTTTTTAGTGACTAAACTCTTCTTTGAAGTTGTATTAAACATCAGACATTCCTTGCATAATTTTAACCAGTGCAGAATAATGTCTTTTGTAACATATTCACAGTCTTCTCACACATAAAAAAATAAAACAAAACTCTAACTTGAAGCTCATGGAGGAAGTTTTAGTATATTGTAATCAGCCATTTTGCTTTTTTAAAAATTGTAAATATAAAGTTTATAAAAAAAGTATACCAAACTTATTTTATTTCTGAAGCAGTCTTCTCTTTGGTAACGTAAAGATATGACTCTCTAAGGGAACTCTGTGTGTGTGTGTGCGCGGGTATATATAAAAATGTATTTTCAAGATCATTAACCTAGGGTTTTACACAACACTCAAGAGAATCTGTTTCAGCATAGACCTTGCAAAAAGAAAATCACAGGGCTGCTCAACAATTTATTCTAGATTGCTTTGCAGCTGAAATATCAAGAGTCATCTAAGAGAAACTCCATTGCCAAAAGGAGGTAGGCAAGTACTCCTGTCCTCTTTCAAAATTTGCCTCCGACTGAAAACAAGTTTTCCAAGCATGAGACAAGCCACCTGCAAACACTGAGAGCTGTCTCCTCAGGTACCACACAGCATTAAGTCCAAAACAAAAAGGAGGATCACATTGGTGACAGATCTCTTGCACAGGCGTCTTCAGTTAAAACCAGCCACCAGAGGAAAGACAAGTATGAATAATACCAAAATATATCTTTGGTTTTATCTTCTCAAACTGAAACTAAAATAATAAATAGGTAGGACTAAACACTACTGCTTGTATTTTAAAATAAAAGTGTGGGGTTTTTTTTAAAAGGATTACCATATATACACACCTACATTGCTGTTTCCCACAATGTGTTGCAACTATTGCCAGAGGATAGAAATAAAACTGCTCTGACTTTTGTACAGCTGAGCAGACAGGTTTAATAAATTAATAAAATGACATGTAGACATGCAGGCAATAGCTATCACCAATTTTCTTTTTTACTCATTTTTTCTTTATTCCTCTTTTGAATTTGTCATATAGAAAGTCATGAAGTTAATAGAACAATCATTTTAATTCTAGTAAAGCTGAAAATCTTCTGCAAATAAAAAGATAAAATGTTTTCTAAGATTTGTGCATTTAGCATTTAACACCACATTAGGTTCTGTTCATAACCTCAAGTGGAAGTAAAAAAAATTTGAAGAGCTTTAAAAATTAATCAGTCAACTGTATTAACCTCTTTTCATTTAAACACTAAGCCTTAATATACAATGGTCATACCCCACATCCTATGAAGCTGCTGTTTAGATTTTTTTTTTTATTTGCACATTTTAATTGCACAGTAATCCAGTCCCCCAGACACATCAAAGGCCACATGTCCCTCTTCCCCACAACTCCAATTGCATTCCTCAACTAGGAAGTTTAAAGCACAATGAAATTTGTTTTCCAATCATGAGCCCTGTTAATAAACTATTCTTTGCGTTCATTCACCCATTCGAAGATTCTGCAACTTCTCCAAGATGTCTTGAAGAAGAGTTTACAATGAAACCTTTGATTGCAAGCTGGCCTTGGGGATCAACTTTATCACCACTTACTTAGCTGTCCCCCAAAGGGTAACAGGTGACATGGCCTGAGATAAAACAGAGCTAATCTTTTATACGATTAAACTCTTTCAAAATCACAAGTAAAACATCGCACCCAAAGCTTGCGTTAGGACTGATACTGAATATTGACTTTTCTGGGAAGAGGAAGGGTGTAAAAAAAAAAAAGGTAAATAATTCAAGGCCATTCCTCTAATGATTTAAAATTACCAAGTGTCAACCAAAACAGCAAATAAAACATTGATTTATATATGGGCATATGCATAAGAACTTACCATTTTCACTGTCGGACTTGTTTTCATGTTCGGTATCAGTCAGAGTGAGGGCTGAGTTGGAACGGCTCGACAGACAGGAACTGCGCCCTGATTTGACCCCCCTGCCCCAAAGTCTCATGGCATGCTCTGGAGACATCACTCCTTCATTTTCAGTATCAGCATCTGACCCTGCACTGATAGAGTAACCTCTGTGGGGGAGCCCCATTTCCGCACAAAATGCCAGTCCTCGACGAGTTGCTGGTTCACAAACTCCTAACTGCCTTAGGGTAAAATTCTGTCCTGATTAGGGGAAAAAAAGATAACAAAAGGTGAGAATTTTTTTTTTTTTTTAAAGAATTGAAAAGTAAAAACTCTTCATGTGTATAACTGTCTCGTATCACACAAGGTGTTTTGTCAAAACTCTGCATGTATTACAATCAAGTGGATTCTTTTGTCTCCAGCTCTCTGTGGTGCCCCTTCTCATTCATACTACATCTTAGCACTGTTTAGTCAACTGCTTAAACACATCGAAAGTGCTCCTGGGTAGGAAAGAAACATAACAGAATCTGCAAACTAAGAAAAGCCAATTCAGCACACGAAAGGATTAAAAATAAATGAAAAACTTTTTTTTTTTCTCTCTTTTTTAAAGCATTAAAGCAGTAACAAGGTATTTGTTAGTTTGTTTTGGGTTTTTTTTTTTGTCTTGATTAGAGGCCAAAGCAACAGCCTATTCTCCCCGTACAGATGTCACCTAATGTGGCAATGGAAAAACTAAATGGGAACCAAACTCACTTGGCCTTTATTGGATCTCTCTGCCCTACGTTAATACACAAATATAAACAAATTGGAACACAGCCACCAGTTACCTGCAAGGCCTACAGTAAACTTGTTATTTTTTGTCTCTCTACTTTGAGAAATATTTTAGACTTTTACTGCTGAAACTGAGTCTGTGCATTTTAAACAGACTTTTAGCCTCTGTTTTGGAGCAGAGCAAGAGACATAAGTGAATTCCAAATGATTGTATTAATAAATTAGGTGCAATAAACTTGTGACACTTCAATAACTTAAAGTGTCTAAATTATGCGACACTCAGAAATGACTGCCTTTTTAATGGCTGTGTCTTCCTACTTTTATGTCCATAGATTTAAGACATTTTATGATACATAGACACTTGGCAAGCTCATCTGCATGCCTATACCCATAATGCTTTTCCACCCTAGCCCACAGTTATTTCATTTCTCTGGGAACAAATTAGAACACACATCCAATTTCTTTAATCTGAAAGGCATCCTAATTTCTCCAAAATTAGTCATTTAACATAAAAATATGTAAGATAATTAAAGCTTGTAATACAACAAGAACAGAATCCTATCAATCAGAAAGTAATAGAATTGCAGTAGTGTGAATACAGAAGTGTAAATAATTCCTGGAAAATTAAGAGTTAATGCCCTGGCCATAAACCTGTTTAAGTGAGCCAGTTAATTATTTTATTGCTGCGGTCATATGAAGTTGTCGCTATAAGTTTCTTCACAGTGAGAACCATAAATTAATTCTGACAATGACTTTCATAAATAATGAAAATCAGCTACTACAATCAGGTACAAATCAAACTATTTATTATGCAGCTGTGAATAAATATTTGAATGAATATATAGCTGGGGAGGTAAATACAAAACTAAGCACATCTATGGCTATGTCTAAACTGTGTGAAGGGTATAAGAACAGGGGATTACCATGCACACTGATAGTATCCTGGCATGACTGCTTTAAAAAAATGACATGTAAATTCTCAGGTTTTATGAAGTTGAAACTAATCAGAGAAGCAAACAGGCCAAACAAACCGCCCAGTGGTAACAGGGTCAGAGCTGAAAGTAGTAAAGCATCTAAAGTACTTATTATTCTGCATTTTGGTAAATATACGCTAAGGGTGACAGTCTAGAACACTGGTTTGACGTGTTTGGTACATTATTACGCGAATCTACATTTTCAAACAGTTGCCTAGAGTCAGAACCAGATATAGAAGCCCATGTGCACATGTATGTGTATACAGGTGTACCTAGACACACATGAAGGGGCTAAGGCGTATACACAGTTGCACATGCAGCATCTTACTGGTCCTAAGAACAGGGGTTTGGGAAGCAAAATAAAAAGGAAAGAGATATTTTTGACTGAAGATAAGGTTACTTGAGTCAGTAACAGAACTGCCATTGACTTCAATGCTACAAGGTGTTATGCCTATGGTCCCCATAACCTCACAGTGCTAAGATCTGGAGATGAGGAAGGATGTGGACAGGCACAGGTGCTGCCTTTTCAACACAATTAGACCAGCTGCAGCAGACAAGCATCACAACCTGCAGCTCCTCAGCCAGCCTGCACCACACAGCCCTGCGCTCCCCTCACTGTGAAAAGGACCTCTTCGCACTCAGAGAATCACTCAGGGACACATCTGTGCAGACACATCAATTTGAAGAGACTACTCCCTCCCCACCCCCCCTCTTTTTTTTCCCTCCTCTTAAGCAAACTATTATTTTTAAGAGAAACTACTTCAGGCATTATATAACAACAGCCTCCACGATCACTTTCTAGGAGACTTGGTCTCAGGCACAACCTACCACTTACCATCTATTAATGGATTTTATTTTTTACTTGAAGTCTATAATAGCCTACCTCCATGTAAAATATGCTCTTCTTTCTTCCCCTCTTATGAATGGTAAGGAAACCAAAATGGCATGTCACAGGGCCAAAACAGAAAAGGGGGACAAGTTTGTATATTGCTTTCCCATCACATTCAATATATTAGAGTTTTCACTACACTGAGAAGTTTTACAGCATAGCCCAGAAACGTTGTAACAGCTTTAGAAACAACAGGCTAAATAATCTTCTGAATTAAAGCTTCCCTAAGAGCTTTACTAAGAGGATTGTACTCCATGTAAGTTGCCTACACAAATGAAAAAAAAAAAACAAAAAAAACCCCAAAAAAACCAAAAACCAGAATCCACAAAACCCAAACCAAAAAGTTGACATGAAAAAATACGTATTTGTGTAGGAATTTATATCCCAAAGGAAATCATACATATGTGATACAAAACCTTTACATCTTAAGATTCCTGAACAATGAAAACAGGAAGTCTTCCAGGATCCAGGGGAAGCTGAACATGGCTGGGATGCAGACCTAGCGGGCAGCAAAATAGGCAGGGGGCTTTTACCTGATAATGAACAATACTACGAAATAGAAATAAAAATAAAAATTGCAAAGGAGGTTGTAGGAGCTCAGTGGAAAAAAAGAGTATGAAGAGAGGACATTCTCATCCTCGTATTCTTAGAGTTTCTAATTAACCTTTCCAGAATGACTTCATTGTGAGGGATTTAATCATCTGTTTCTTACACTATACACACATTTGCAATTTCTCCCACTGACAATAAGTGCCTCAACAGTTCATAAAGACTTAAAAACAACTTGGCAACTGTAATGAACTAATTCCTAAGAAGAAAATGTAGATAAAGACTGAACAGATAGGCATAATGCCTTGTGGGTTTTTTTCCCTTTCCTTTAAAAAAAGTATGAAGAGCAAAATAGAAAAAAATTAGACACAGTGTTTCAAAGAGACTTGTTCGGAGACACCTTTGGGAGTTTTGGACTATTTGGGATGATATATCATGAAGTTAGGTTTTAGAAACTGAAAATAATGCTGTTTACTACCACTCTACCATTTGATACCGCATTTCTCTTGGCTAGGAATATCAATTTATGGGTAGCGTAAGGACTGCTGACATCCTCCATTTGTACAGACAAGAACAAAATTAATGTAATAACTCTAAGATAACTTTCATGAGCTTGGGCAGCAATCACTGTTAAAAACACAGCATTTGCCAACAGCAACCATACACATCCACCTCCTATGTTGCAACCACTTTCTGTGTAAGCAATGATCCATATACGATTGGTGTACCTCCTTAACTACGTTAGTTAAATAAATACAAAAAAGTATACCAACATAATTTTAATATGTATGTCTCTATTTTTTTAAAAGAGTGTGTGTGTACATATGTATTTCTCTGCCAGAATCACACAATTATATTGTCTAGAAATGTAAATAATTTTTTTTTGTTGTTTAATCAAATACTGCATATAAGCAAGTTTGATGTATGCAGAAATCATGTATTCTTTTAGAGAGTCAGAAGTTAGCAGCTGAAATTAAATGGAAACCTGCTGCATTTATGCCACATTTGTTTCCCTGGCCTAAATTGGGGAAGTTATTCAGACAT
>VYZV01017068.1:269-10614 GCA_013401275.1 Pandion haliaetus | reverse complement strand
AGTACATCAGAAGCAAGAAAGGTGCTGGAGTCTGGAGGGCCAATAGATGATGAAGAAGTGAAAGAAATATTTGATGATGAAGCCATCAGTACAAAGTTAAATTACTTAGGTGCATTCCTGTTTATTGTGGAGGAGTCCAAAGAGGTTCCTATGCCAGAAATTCTCTTTATGGGGAACAGGACTCATTGGAAGATCTGTCTGTGCTTGAAGTGTCAGCAAAGAAGTTTTTAGAGCAAAGTGACAAATACAGTTACAAAATGCCAAGCCCACACGGTGCTTGCCCAAGGGTTCCAAAGGAAACTCGGGCCTCAAATGACTGACTTATTAATCGTGTTATGTAACTTCTCACTTAATATCTTGAAGCCAGAGAAATAGAAGATGGCTTACATGGTAGCAGTTCATAAAGATAGTTCAGCAGGATATCACAGAGTTCAATGCCTTTTTTAAAAATAAATTATAAAAAAAAGTAACCAGATGGATTAACAAATTACAGTGGGAGAAAGTCAGTATGGCTTTTGCAAAGGAAACAGTGCTGCTTAAATCTACTGGAGTTTTTTTAATGACTCAACAAGCACAGAGAATGGAAGTTTGGGACAAGAGAAGAATAGGGATCTGTTATACCTATACTGTTCAGAGTACTCATAAATGGTGAGAAAGGCATGGAGTAGTAAGGGAAGAAAAGACAAGAGCTGACTAGGAAGAACTACAGCTCATCCTTCTGACACTGAATTACAGGCAGTATAATGTCAAATGAAATTTGTTCCAGATAAATACAAAGTTGGGGAGGCGGGAATCTTAGTTTGTTTATGCACCCATGGGGTAAAAGTTAATTATTGCCACTTAGGAGGAAGAGCTTGTCATAATTCTGTGAAAATGCAAGCTTAATGTTCAACAGTGATCATATGAGCATGTGTGAGAGGCTTTGGGGAAAGGAATAAAGAAGAAAACGGAAGATAGCATCATGGCTCTCAGTTTGCAGCACAATGATTACTGTGCTTTTGCACGAAAGAAGATGGACTTTGAGATACAGTGCAACTGGAAAAGCAAAGAAGGGGCTGAGAAGAATGATCGGGAATAAGGAATGGATTCCTTACAAGGGATGTTTAAAAAGATTTGAACCCTTAAGCCTGGCAAAGACATGACTGAGCACAGTCTGGTCTAGATCGAAACCGATGGTGCCTCTCCCGCAGTCTGTACTGAGACTGCAGAATGCAGTGCCACAAAGTGCTTTGAATGACAACGATTGACATGGCTTTAGAATCAAACAGAAGAAATCACGGAAGAAAATGCTATCAAATGGGCTGTTGAGCACAAAGATTAAAAAAAACTAAGAATACCCCCAAGGTGGAAACTGAGAAAGTACACTTGCGAGAGATATCAATGCGTTTGCTCCTTTTACTCTTAGTCATCCGAGATACCTGTGTATGTCAGGCAGGGTGCTGGACTTGATGCATGTTTGATCTGAACCAGTGCAATCTCAACAGATGTCTTGTGGTGGGAGAAGAGGAGGAGCACAGGTGAGAGTGTCAGCTATGGGTACGAAAAGATGGTTATCTGGAAGAGTTAGTGTTAGTTTCTCTTGTCCATACGTGCTTCTGCTGCCAGCTACAGGGCAGCGGTGGGTACTTAAAGACAGAGCCATCTTGCCCAAGCAGAACCTGCCTTATTCAGCGTGTGGGTGCCCCACATCCCGTTTGACACACTGGAGGTGTCTGGGAAGAGAGGATACCAAGAAAAAAACTGGCACAAATGCAAAGCATTTTGCAGATTGCACATGAGTGGAAATCTGCAGATCTACTATAATTACCTCAATATTAAGGCCTAATCTCATTTTGTGCAAAGTAATCTTGGGACTCGGTATTGCATAAGAGAAGTGCTCTCGTAAGTCATCGTACCTACAGATAACAAAGATCTAGTCAGTAGGGGAAAAGTAACATGTTAAGTGAGAGTGGAAGGACAGCAATGGCAGCCACAGATCCTGAGGACAAAATACTGCTTTCTACCCCTGTTGTCCGAGTTTTGCCTTCAGCCTTGGAGACGGACTTGTCATGGTAGAGTAAGGCAGGGGAGAAATGCTGGAATTAGTCTTCTTCCTTGGGTTCTGAAATGGTGTTAATTTACTAATTATATAGAAATAGGGAGGTGAACAGCATAGGGGTGAACTTTGCAGATAGTTGAGAACAAAGAAAACTTGTAGTAGACCAGGAGGACCTTGATAAGTTTGGTGTTTGCAAAACAGGATGCACGGTGACAATGTTAAGACAGAGTTTTGCTTGCACGTATTGCTGGTTTAGTTTCTAACAATTTTTGCTTAAACAGGCTTAAAAAAGATGTTTCAGGAACCTCCTTTTGCGATATTTTTCCCCAATCAAGTGTTGAAAGCAAATTAAATAACCCTACTTGGAAAGGAAATGAAGACATCTGTTTTGTTTGCACTTAAAAAACAATGCAAGAAAGCCCTGCCGATGAAATAGGAGAAAAGCAGAAACTGAAAGTAGAAAATACAAAACAGAAGCTCAAAAGCATGAAAAGTAACTGGGAGAAAAAGGGAGCTCAAAGAGAAACCTGTGACTAAGAAATTATGGCTCTAAGAAGTTGAAATGTGGTAGAAACAACGAAGGCTTGCTATCTGCCTTGCTGGGAGGCCTGCCTGCCTTTGCTTTGAACCTGGCTTATCCCGTGTGCCCTTGTCCTTGTTTTAAAGACTGAACGCTCAGGCCCAGCTTTTCTCACCACTGCTTAGGGTCTTAAGAGAAGTGTCTGTAGGCATTTTCTTTCTTGGTTGCATCTCTTCCAGATTGTCCTTTTTCCAGTTCTGCCATAGTTGTTCTTCATACGGACGCTGTTCTGTAGTTTAATCATCTGTGTTGCCCTGCTCTGAGTCATTTCCAGGTCCTTTATAGCCTTTTGGCATGGGGAGGATCACAACTGCACACAGGGTCAAAAGATGCAGGTGTGCTTGTGGATTCCTACATCAGTTTAATAATTTTCATTCTGTTAATTTCTTCCTAGTTCTTAAAACTGGAATTTTGAAATTTTTTTTAGCTATTCAGAGTGTTGAGCTTGTATTTTAAAGGAATTAATGATATAACCCTAAAATACTGCCCTTGAGTAGCAGTGATCAGCTCCCAGTCCATCATTTCATATAGGAAGTTGAGTCAGGTTTTTACCTTTTGTATCACTTTACATTTATCTATTTCAAAT
Source organism: Pandion haliaetus (assembly GCA_013401275.1). Lineage (NCBI taxonomy): Eukaryota > Metazoa > Chordata > Aves > Accipitriformes > Pandionidae > Pandion > Pandion haliaetus. The sequence goes on along the minus strand of VYZV01017068.1, from coordinate 7,410 downwards.
TTTATTGCTTAGGCACAGAGTCTGTTAAGGTTCTGAAATTCATCACAGTAAGCCCTTGCCTTTATTACCTGCACCTCTTGGCATCATCAGTAAATTTTGTCATTTTGCTATTTTTCCTCGCTTTTTCAGGACATTTAGGAATGTCGAGTGGTGCAGGTTCTACTTGTGGTCTTCTGTGAGAGCTGAGCATTTCTTTCTGTCTGGTTTCCTATCTTCTGCCAGTTATTTATCCCTGTAATCTGGTATTTTGATTATCTCTTTAAATTAAAAAAAAAATTAAAAAGGTTGAATGGTACTGCACGCCTAATCTGACCAGATTTGGTAATTGACACCTCTGTTTTGATATATATCTCAACTCTGAAGATCTCTGGCCTATGAATGGAGGGGTTCTATATATTTTTTTTTCTCCAGAAAGTTCTTTACATACTGCAGCAGTTTAAGGAGTTTGAAAGAATGCTAATATGCAGTAATAATAAATAGAAGTAGGACAACCTTAATGATTATAATCCCATCAGACTAAGACATCAATCTCAGGTACAATAATGGAATAAGTAACAAAGCGTTCAGGAAAGAATTAAGGCAATGTCACTCAAACTGGTCTGGGTGAAATAGAAACAATTAGTGTTAATTGTTTCAGTTTGGTTCTTAAGTACAGGTGTTCATCTTAGCCTTCGGTTAGCACTTGACAGTAATTGCATGTCATTTTCAGTGAGAAACTAAGCCAGTACAAAATCAATATGGTTCACATTAAATTTAGTAGAAAGAGGACAGCTTTAAAAGGCAAGTGGAGACTCAAGTGAATCTGTCTAGTGAGAACATGAAGGAGTTGGCTCTTGGGCTGTATTTCTTACCAGTCACCTGGAAGATACACAAAATACTGGTATGAAGAAATTTGCAGAGGCCATATAAATGAAGAAGTGACAAATAAAACCTCATCACTAATGCAGAAAATGTAACTAACTGCTGGAGCAAGAAGCATGGTAGGGGATTCTCTGTTGTTGCCTATTTAAAAGTCGAGAAAGTCCACACTTAAGTTAATGCAAGGATTGAAATGTGTACTGGGGAATGACCAAGCTGCAGCTTGTTTGCATTTGAAACGCAGCTCAGGGTGTGGTTCTCTGATAGGGCATGAGTGCATATAACAGCACACCCTTGTGAAAACCGGGGCATCCCTCCGGGCTCCAGCCCCTGGGGCCTGTGTTGTAGCATCCCCGGTGTGTTTGGGGCTGTGATGGATGATGTGGGATGGGAAGGTACACAGTGTTGTGCTGCTGGACTTCCAAGGGCCCTCCTGGCTCCAGCACTTCACAATGACACCTCTACCACTTTGTTACTCCTTTATGCTAGGAGCAGCCAGCTGATAGATCAGCCAGTCGCTACGATCAAAGGTGTAAAGATATTAAAAAAAAAAAATCCCAAACCACCAAACAAAGGAAAAAAAAACCCCAACAACAAAAACCCCAACTCTATGCTAGGATGCTTCAGTCTGGAAAGCCTGTTAACATGAACAGCAGAAAGAGGGTGAACAAGGTAAACTGTTTGCTCTCCATTTTGGAGTTAGGAGGCAGTAAAAGAAACTAATAGGGACAATCTTGAATTTGAAGGAAGTGGCTTTACACACAATGTGTAATTAAGCTGTGGGAACTCCCTCCAACAGGATGTTGTGAGTGCTGGAAGTTTATGTGGGTTCAAAGGGAGTCTGGACAAGCTCATGGAAGAGAAATCTGTTTGAGGTTACCAAATTCATGGGAACCACATCTGACCCAAGAAGCTCCTGAGCTGAAAATGGTTGGAGGCTGGAGAGCATGGACGGGGAAGCTTCTTGTTCCTTTTTCCTCTTCTGCTTTTCTGTAGGAATCCACTCCTAAAGTGATCCCAAATGCCAGGCCCTGAGGTGGAGAGACCTAAATCCCAAGACAATGTACCCATTTTTATATGTGTGTAGACCTCTAGTAAAAGACAGTCTGTGAGTCTCTGGATGTAGGAAATGCAAGTTTAGCTGCAGGGACAAGTTGGTCCCCTCGTCAGTGTCTGTGCTGGAGCTGTTTGTGGGGCACGGTGCTGGGTGTAGAGGGTTGCACAGGTCATGGCTTGGGCATTTTAACAAGAGATAGTTTATGTAGTTTATGTGTTCGTGGGAGTATTTGAGCATGCCGAGGCATCGTTCCTGTAAAGCGCAGGCAGGTGGGCTCTACAGGGAAGGAGAGGAAAGCAAAATGTTTTGCTCTTTCCTGTGGTGGTTAGAAATCAAGAAAATTTATCAGAATCCAAAGCAGTTTTCTTCTCTGAGAGTCAGATTAATTGTATGTTGTCATACAGGATTTATCCTGAAGAGGAAAGCAAGGGCAAAGGCTGTAATTTGAGAGGATGAATCCAGCTTTGAGGCTTCACGTGATATCTCAGATTAGACGTACTACGTCCGCATGACACACAACACGGATCTAGTACTGATTGCCGATTCAGGTTTCCTCAAAAACTTTGCACTGGCAGGCTTTGCGCTCTATGAGGTATCTCCTGCCCTATTGCAGCCATCGTAGAGGCAACATAAACAACACACTGTGCTTAACTGAAATGCATTGTATGCACATGCCTATGAAACACCAATTTTGTACTTTTGGATAACTTTTTATGGCTGTATAAAATTCATCAGTCATTAAGGGTTCACCAGGGCTGGCACTGACTAATGTTGTTAAGACCTAATGTAGTTAAGCTGACACTGCTCCCAGTTCTGGTGATGTGGTACAAAGAGGCTTGAGCTGGTTATTTGTGGAGTTAGCTGAGACCTGGTGAGGTTTGTTAGCTAGGGTTGTAACACAGCTATACTGCTCCCAGTTTAAAGCTGGCTCTGGAAATAGACAGCTATGTTTGCAAAGCACTTTTCCCAAACTAGTAAAACTTGCCAGACTTGAGCATGGTTAACACGCAGTCTGAATAAACTGCTAGCAGAAAGCTGAATGCTCTGCTCGCCCTGTCCAAGGACCTTCCTGAAGGACCTATGTCCAGTATTTTAATCCCATTGGCTACTATGCTGACCTTCTGTGTAATTTTTTCAATTCTACTTCAATCTTATAATAGAAAATTTCTGTTTCACTGTGGATTACATTTAATGTGCAACTTCAGTGGCCTGCCCTGTGCTTTGCCAGCTTTGGGAATTTTTTTCAAGTGTTAAATTTCACATGTAACCCTCAAAAAAACCCCTAGCAGTTATCTTTTCCTTACCAACTGCTCCCACATAGTGCTGTAGTTGGAAATAGGTCTATTTTGCAGTACTGTCAAACTGCTTTATGTGGTGGATTGCTATAGTTGTTTCCCAAAGGCCTTGTTAGCAATGCTTTAAATAATGTGGCTTATCAGTTTATGAATGCAAGTGTCCACAGGCAAATTTGCACAGAATTAAATAAATTTCAATTACTGAAATAAGCTGTGTTGACTGTCTCCTTTATAGTGGTGACTGCATTCATGTTTTTAGTGTTTGTGTTCCAATGGCTTGTAATTGAACTGTGTTTCTACTCCAGTAATACTTCATTTCAATTCATACATGGTACCAAATGAGCATGATCATTCTGAGCATGGAGTTCGTCTGGCTTTACTTTCAGTGCAACTGTACAGATGAGTTCTATTCTGGATGTCTTCAGAGATAAAGACAATAAATAAGTGGACACTTGCAGCATGTTTCAGTGTATGTAATTCTTCCAGGAACTTCTAGGAACCTTGTAGCAGAAGCGTGGGTTGTATCTAACTCCTTTATGTGATTGAATCACCTTTTTTCTTTTTTTATTTTTTTCTTACTCTTATTCCAGTCTTATGGCTGTTTGCTACCCATTTTGCAACTTCTGCAAGAGGTGAATTGGGGTTATAGTTTCCTTTACTTCACAACTATTGCTATTTAAGAACGTAGCTCATCCTGTATGGGTTACATGGAAAAAAAATAGCATGATAGCGCACACAAGCTTATGTGTGCTCAAAGGAGTTGATTTAAGGTAGCATGAATAGCATTTCAACAGCAAACTACAATGTTTCTGACATTTGTTTATACATACTTTCACTAATGAAAAGCATAGTAGAGAAAAACAAATTACAAAATGTATAGTTGCTGACATTTTCCATTGGAACTTCGGTGGAGGAGAAGGTTGAGACGCTTGCCTCCTGTTGGTAATTAAACAGCTGGGAGATGTGGGAATCCAGGATTCTGTTCTAGAGGAGGGTGGATTTGAGCAGTTACATCCTTCTGCCATCTTCTTCCTCACCTGTTTGCCTGCCCCCTCCCCATTCTCTGCTCATGGTCTTTGGATCATTTCACCCACCCAAATGCTCCATATTCAGTCTCAGTTTCTTCACTGTCTGTATACAGCTGCTCTAAAAGCAGACCTATTTGCTTTTGGGCTGATACGCTTTCTGCTGTTTTGGTAGCTCTCAGTTTTGATGCCAGACCTTGCTAAACAGCCAAAAGAAAACTTTGGGAAAAGCCTGCTCATCCACGTCCTCTTCATCACTGGAGTCTTTGGGGAAACTCATTCTTCCTCCCCCTCAAACTTGAACAAAAGTGAGTATATTTTTAAGAGTTAGTTCAGGTCCTGGTGCAGAGGCAGTTCTCCTCTGTGGTAGGTAGAGGGCAGGGCTTGACTGGTCACGATGGGGGACACTTGAGTAGGGCTTCATCTTGTGGTCCCTCAGCCTTGCTCTTGTTCCTCCTGCTGGCCCAGGGCAGGGCTGACTGAATGAAGGGGGAAATGAAGCAAGTGAGAAGAGTGCCAGGCTGTAATTGGCTCAATAGCAAACTGTTTAAGTGCTGAGTGCGGAGGAGTCAGCAGCAAAGCAGTCTTTACAAGATTTCAAAACCATTGCTTTCCAACATTTTGGTTTTAAGGACTTCAGCAAAATAAGGTGGGAAAGAATTTAAAGGATTTTTCCCCCTCAGTATCAGAAACATCATTAATGGTCCTGCTGAACTGCTTCTGCTGAGTGCTTGCTCACATATGCAGTAATCCAGATCTTTTTTTGACAAAACTGTGCATTATACAAGAGATCTGCCTGTATGGTATAGCAGGCAATATGTAGTTGGTAGTAATTGATTAGTAACTGAAATTATATCTAGTCAGGATACCTATGTGATGGTAAAGGGCTGTTTCTTCCACCTTACTACTTTCTCCAGGATGAGATCCAGAGTGAGGCAGGCAAACCTGGCATGTTTGTTACCAGTTTATCCAACTCCAGAATGTCAGCAGTGTGTCCACTATCCTCACTCGTGCTGTGTGGCCTTGGGATTTGCAGGAGAGGAAGCACTGGAAATGTTGTTCCTTAGAAAAATAAATAGCGTGCTGAAGAGAAGAGGCAAATTCCATTGCAGTAAACAATAATACTTGGTGGGGGGACTACATTTAAAACATGGGAAAAAAAATATTTTCCCCATTTCTCATTCTTCTGGAGTATTTGCTAGATTCTCTTAACAAGCAGGGCTTTATGCTGCATGAGTTTAGGAGCGTCACTGCACTTAGAAATAGCAGCCTCATGTAACAAGGATAATGTGGCAAGTCTCAGCAAACAGGAGCTCCTTGTGTTGTAACCTCCTGTAATGTTAGTGGGATTGAGTAAACTATGTTTAAAGCTCTTGTAATACCTGTGAAAGGCACTGGCCTAGGTTGAGGAAATGTCATAATTTAATCTCTTCCATTCAGATGAGTCACTTGAGCCATGTTGTGAGTTTCCACTTTGAATCTAGCAGACTAGCTGGTTTTAAGAATCCTATAAATGCAAAGGTGGGAGGAGTGGTTTATTTAAGAGTAGGAAAAATTGCAGATCTGTCGTCTTGCTGCAGAAAACGGCACAGATTCCCCTAGAAGATCACTGCAGCCATTCTGTTACATAATTGGGATAGAATATTTTTTGTTCAGTGTGCATCGTCAGTGATGCTGTTCCAGCAGCTTTCTGGATTTATTGGTCTCTCCCAGCTCTATGCATTGCATAAAAGGATGAATGTGTAGTACTTGAGTTACAGTTACGGTGAGGTAGTGGTAGCTTCGATTTGGTCTATTTGTAATATCCTTTACATAGTTCATACAGGGGTGGGGTTTTTTTACCTCTAAACATAGACACGTAGTCACTGGTGACAGGCTCTACTGCAGCATACTAACTTGCATGTAACGCAAGTACCATACATCTTAAATGAAACTTTTTAGGTTAGCAAAGTGCTTTTTGATTCCTGTCAAAACATACTGCTGGTCCAAATTTGATATATTTCCAGGCTTCAGAATACTTGATTAAGAAAACCAGAGCATGTGAAAATGCAGCAGAAAGACCTAACTGCTGTGAATGCTGTTAGTCTTGTCCTTGGGATATGCACCACTAAGATGTAGCTCCATTCTTAGCAATCAGTTCTTTTCTCTGTTGTACTACAGAGATGTTGCTTTTCTGAGTATTTGCCAGACCTGAAAATCCCTTATAGCTACCCACTGGATAGGAATGTATTTATTTTAACTGAAGATAATTAGCTAAAAGATGCTGATCTGTATACTGACTTCTCTAAATTAGGAAATTATTATTGTAAATATGCTTAATGCATGGATTATGGGATGCTGTTGCTGCGGCCAGATATCTGCAAAAATTTGAAGAACAAATATGGGGGGTTTGAGCATGTAGCACCACTGGAGCAATTTCCATACACATGGAGACCTTCAGCGGTACAGACAAGATTAATCTGTCATGAGAAGAAAGCTGGTTGGGTACATGCCCAACAGTAGTGTTCCATCCTTGAACATCCACATGTTGAATAGAAGTGAAGTATATTGTTCTGGCAGCAAGTAAGGGTTCAACCTCAGCAGTAGAGAAGAAACTTCAAGTACTGTAAAGCTGTAAAGTTTGTAACCACTGATGTCAGGAAGAAACACGTGGTTGTGATGTTTGGTGACTTCCTTCCGAGGTGGATGGAGGGGTCTATCCAGTGATCAGACCTGACATCCTGAGGGTGTCTCTGACTACCCAGCATTTATAATCGGAGCTGTTTCTGAAGATGTGTTGAGGTCCATAAACAAACTAGCCTCAGCCTGTGCTGCATGCCCAGGGGAAAGCTTGAGGTAAGCAAATCAAAAGCAACTCCTAGGGCTTTTGAGGTAAGTGAAAGCTTCAAGGATGCAAGTGGTGACCT
>VYZV01017063.1:3331-16459 GCA_013401275.1 Pandion haliaetus | reverse complement strand
TTCATTTTTGTCTTTGTGTCTAATCACTTTTAAGCCAGGATAAAATTCAGGCGTTCACAGCATCCTGTGGAAATGAGTTACACAGCTGAGCAAGACTAGCACAAAAACTATCTTTTTGCTGATTTGGAATGCACATTCTGATTTTGTTCAGTGCTCTCCAATGCTTGTATGAGAAATGGTGAACAGTAAGTCTCTCTTCTCCGTGGTACTTTCCATTTTATAGATTCTACCATATCCTTCCTCAGTCATGTAATGTCCCCTGACGAAAGCAAATCAGTCACAATCCATTTAATGTGATTGATCATTTCTTTGTCACATTTGTTTTCTTGTTTTCTTCTCTCTTTTTTCTTTTTGTAATTGTGTATCTTTTTGAGATGGGAGACCAGAACACCACACAGGGTCCAAGACAAGGATACAACATTCCTTTGACAGTGATGTACAGATATCCTCTGGTCTCTTAATCTTTTGCTAATAATTCTAGTTATTGAATTATTGTCTGTTATAACTATTAGATCTTTTTCCTGATTGCTAATAGCTAGTTGATAGTCAGTCATTGTATTTGAACAGTTAGGATTGTTTTTTCCTTGTGTTCGCCTCTTTCATGTTGAAGTATGTTTGCTCACACAGTGTTTGCCATAGAAATATTTCCACTTAAAACTTTTAAAAATCTTACTTTTGAAGCAGAGGGAAATGGATCACTTGTTTTCAAAATTTTAAATTGAATGAAACTGATTTATTTAAATAAACTTTACAAATATTTAGAGATACAATTTATTTTTGTTTTACAAATGTCCAGTGCTGGAAAGTTAGACGAAGAAATTAGCTTTAGAAACATGATTTAATCTTGCTGCATTAATAATGAGCATAAATAGGTGTTGCTTTTCAAGCTAGAGGGATAATGTTCACACTCTTCCTCTTAGAAGAAATAACTGTATCTTGACTCAGCTTTGAATGTGTTTTTATAAGCAACCTGAGGAGGAAGATGAGCAGAGGTGTCATCTTCCCCTTACCACCTGTAAGAAAACCGAAAAGCTGCACACAATATCTTTTAATTGGGAATATACAGTGGCAGCTCCTAACTAGTAACATAAGTACAGGAACTCTTTCAGCTGTCAAACCCATGAGGAGGCGGCAGTAACACTCTTGTAAATGATTCAGTTTTGTCACATAGAAGGTAAAATTGTGTTTGAAAGAATTGCTCTCTATGTTTTCTCAAGAATGCAATGGTGTGTGCAGCAAAGGAAAAGAAATTACATTGTCTGAATTTTTCAACGGAGATCAAGAAACTTTTTGACAATTGTGTGCTTAAATCTTTTTTGTATATAACAGATTATAAATAACGTGCCATTGCACAGAATGTCATCTGCTGTTTTCATGTATGTGTGAACTTTGCTTTTTCTAGTGTGTTCAGTGGTTAAATGTGTTTCTATCAATATCATACGTGGTTGGAATAGATTCCCAGAGATTATATTAATTCATCTGTATCATTGCTTTTCTTTTTTAGGGTCTTCTTGAGAGCCATCAACAAATTTGCGGAGACAATGAACCAGAAATTTCTGGAGAATATGAATTTTGAGGTCCAAGTAAGTATTTAGGCTTTTTAGCTGAGTCGAGGTAGTATGTGCAGGTATGATCATTTTGGTCTGTTAGTGCCCCTTCTGGTACTTCATATCAGTATCAAAATGACTGATTTGAGTGTGGCAGGATTAGGCCATCTTTGATATGACATGAAAATCGTACTTTGATCATTTATGATAAGGCAGCCAAACAGAGTATTTTGTACTATGAGTCTATCAGAACTGGCAAGCAGAAAACTTTTTTTTTTTCCCTTAGCCATCCAAGCATGTTCAGAAAGGCAATCTTTGATGTAATGCATGTAGCCTTTACAATGTCACTCCTATTATGTAAGGCAGAAAGAACTTAACTTTTTTTGTTTCCTGGAGTATTTAGCACTTGGCATTTATATTATTTGCATTTTACCGTAAGTTTGGCTTGCTTCAGATAAAAATGAAAATGCCTGTAGTTTTCGCATTCATTAAATTGTTATTAAAATGCAAGTATACCTTTAGAATCGGGGTTTGTCACTAACTGCTGCCTGATTATGGTGTGTGCTATAAATAGAAAACACTAACAATATAGTATGAAAAATTACTCTATTTCACTCTTTATATTAACTGCAGTTAAATGTTTTAAGTTCAAAAATGCTTCCTGATTATGAAAATCTAATCTGTTCATTAGATAATAACTTACTGACCCTAACCATGAAGTTCCGAGAAAGTTCAGGGCCTTCTTGATTTCTTAGGGTTTATAGTTTATGGTTAATCTTGCAATTTACAATCCCTTTTAAGAGATTCTACTCTACTGCATATGAATGTTTAGGCTTAGTATGCTGAAAACTGTTTGGGTATTGGTCTTTTGGTCCTTAATGTAAAATACCCTGGTCGCAAATAGCTACAGAGTAGTCTTGTCGGTGGTTACACAGGACGAGTTTAAAAAAAAAAATAGTAAAAAGAAAGGTAAAACATTCAATTCATACTCATACAATGGCTACCAAAACCATGCAGACTACTGTAAAACTGTGTATCTGTCAAAATTTTATTAAGGTGTACACTGCCTTTTTCAAATGTTAAAAGCAGCAGTCTAAACCTGGAGCTTTTATTTCAGATAAGTTTCCTGTGGCAATTCTATGCATTCCAGAATGTTACCAAACAACCAGGGATGTTGTAGTTCCACACTGAACCTTGTAGTTCAAGGGAATGTATTAATGCTTGCTCTTTTATTCGTGACTTGTCAAATATCTGGACGCTTTGAGTAAGCTGAACAACTTTATAGTAAATAAGTAGTGCCATCTAAAGAATTGTAGTACCCTTATAGTTTTGACAAGGGGCTTAAAAGTACAAGTCAGGGAGATACCTTACTTTTCTTCCATGAATAAAAGCTCTGAAAACTTAACAGTACACTAATTATACCCATTACAAAAGTTGCTACTGGACTAAAGGAGATCTGAATAATGCAATGCATATTGTCTAATTTTCTTAATTAAAAATTAAAATTTTATTTCCCACTGTTATCTATACATATTCAGATCATTGATAGCTGAAGATTTTAAAGTTTTAAAGGTTCTTTTACTATTTTTCACATTTAAATTTTTTGAAAATCTATAAATCAGTGTCTTGCAACTATTCAGACTGTGAAAACTTGAATACAGAGAAGTACTTAAAACTAAAAATGTTATTAATCAAAATGAGAAACTTGAGGGGTCCTTTAGTGGACCTTCTTCATTTTCTAAGGATCAACTTTATCCAAATAATTTCTAACAAGAATTTTGCCTGACTGTTTTAGTGCCTTTTATGGTAAGAGTACTCTGTCTTTACTAAACATACTATAGTATCCTTAAAGTTACAAAATTTTCTTAAAATGCTCTAAAGTGTTGAAGCGTAATGGAGAGGCACAAAGAGTGGAAATAGCAAGGAGTGGAAGGAGGAATAACTTCAATTAATTTTTCTAATAAAAAATACTTCTTTAGAAGTCATAGCTTAAGTCTTCCTACTCTGCAGTATAACTCTGCAGTATAAATCCGCTTCTCTTTGTCCTGTCCTTTCTGGCTGTGGAAAGCTTGGGTTTGGAGGTGCAGTTTTTCATGTGGATTGCACTTGCTTGAATTGTTCTCTAATAGCATGGATACTGAAGTAATTTGCTGTAGTGCAAGAAAATTTTCCTGCATCGTTAGAAAATGAGCAAATAACAAAAGAGAGACAGTATTTTTTTTTTTTTTATATCAATATAGCTTGGCTGTAAGCAAACATGAGCAGTGGTTAACTCAAAATAAATGAGAAGCTTCTATACTTTATAAAATAGTTCACTTTACAGTATAGTTACTGTGTAGCTATATATCTATTTTTATTTGCATGCATATAGAATAATTGGGACAAAAAACTTGCTTTTGCTATTCTGATCTGGCAGAAAATATGGAAGTAGCACAACTTTCAGTTTTGTTAAGAGCTGCAGCCAGTTAACCACATGGCCTGTTCATTTCCATAGCGAGCCCTACGGAGCAAGGGCAGCCCAGTATGCATTCCTAACCTCAGGTGCATTTTGGTCAGGTCCCTGAGGCTACCAGGAGGAGCTGAGGAAAAAGAGCCACAGTACACACCAGTGGGTTCCTTTATGACTATAATCAGTGGGCCAGATATCGATTACAGTAAATCTAGGATATGCTTCCAAAAACTAGAATTGAGGCAATCGCATGCCGTGGAGAGCAACTTAACCTCAGCTTTTCACATTGGGCTCTTTTTTCAAATTCCAGAAAAAAATGTGATCTTGAAATGTGCTTCTGCTATTGCTAAACCAGATGGAGATTTTAGTGAGCTCGTTCGATCTGTTTTACAAATAATGCCCAGCTGTTTAATTTGATATGAATAATAGGAATTGTGCGTTTAAATTTAATCTAACTTTTGAAAGATGTTGTATGCCTGTGTTACATAAGTGACTACTGCGGATCTGAAATCTTAAATAAATTATCACATACAGAGTTTCTGAGAAACAAACGGATTTTCTTTCCAAAAAAAAAAAAAAGCCCAAAACAAGAACTGTTTCTTCAAGAGTCAGTGATTCAGTATGCAGCAGCCTCCAGGCAGTCTAATCTCCTGTCAGGGGTATGTGTACTGTTGATTTCTGGTTTCAAAGAAAAAGGGATGAGTAAAGTTCAGATCGTTACTGAGCACATGCAGCAAGAGCAATGTCTCAAGAACTTGGAAGCTGAAACAGAGGCAACTATTTTAATATTCCTAATTAAGGGTAATTTAAACAATAGAACTAGAATGTATTGGGATGGGGAAGAGAGGGACGCGTATCGGTGAAGATTTTTAAAAAAGTGATGTTACACCTTTAAGTTCTTTGTAAATGAGTGAATGATTTATGCTGTTTGTAGGATAGTGTTTTCCAGTCTGATTATTAACAAATAGTTGAAGAAAAGTCTTAATTTAAAAAATTTTAAAAGAAAAAAAAAAGCCAATTTAAAGCACAGTGAAGTAGATCTGAGGATTTTTCACTTGGCTGAGTGATTACACGACAATATATAGCAGACAACGTAACCAAACAAAACAAGTAGACTGGGAAGTAATTGAGCAACTAAAAAAGGGTATTTTAAATCTAGACAAAAGCAATGAAGAAATTTTTGCTACTCTGTTGAAGCTTGTTAAATGGAGGAAAAAAAATTTCCTGGCATTTTTCTTGTTTCTCAAGCAAAATTGCTTTTTTTACTCATTTTGTGATTCAGGCAGAAAGGAAAGAAGTGGTATCATTTGGGACCTGTGAAAGGATGTGGTTTATTTGATGAACAGTGGCTACAATCTTTAGGGCTAACACTATGCATAAATTTGAAGCCGTAGGTTCAATGATGGAGCTGTTATATACCTCAGCCAAATACCAAAACTATGCACAGCATGGCAGTGATGTGCTGTTAAATTTTCTGCCTTAGTATGTAATAAGTTTGGTTCACCGAGTCCATTTATGTAGAGAGCCCTTTTTTAAATTCCAGTGCTTTGACACTGAGATTGTCAGTGCAGTGGTCAGGCAGGAAGTGCCAGAACTGCTGTTTGGATTGAGAATCATTATTCTTGGAAGTAATTAAATAGTCATCTGATGTCTGAGGTTATATGCCTGCTGGGTGAAGGGGTGGTTTCCTTTTAGGGTTTTTTTCTGAGTTTTGCATGCAGCGTTTATGTGCTGGATGTATTCAAATGTACGTTGATCACTCTCAGAAAACAAGCCACAATTAGAGATTTCATAGAGCAGGTATTCTCCAATGTCATAATACAGCAAAACTTAGAATAATAAAGAAAGGACTAGCTAAAAGGCATTTGCTGTGCAATATTTACTATGTGCTGACAAGACAAAATTTTTAGCTCAAGAGCAAATAATTTTACAGGAGAGAAGGGAGTGAATTTCCATTAAGTGATTGACCAAAAAAAACCCCATGGAGCAAGAATGAACTAGGGCTCACAATATTCATGGTATCTTAAGCTTGTGAATGCATACCCTACAAACAGGGAAAGAATCTTGCATGATACATTAATGTGTGTTCTTCAGTACTGAAAGTACACTGGAACATGAAGATTTAATACACAGGAATCTGGAGTTTCAGTAGGAATTACTGCAATAGGTAAAAAACTTCAGTATTTAGCAGTTTATATTCTCTTCATATCTCTGTATTTGAAATAGGCTATTGACTTGCTTTTGTGTTAGATATAAACACAGTTGTGTGTTGAAACAGATTATCTAGAAAGGCTAGGAAATATTTCTCACTTAAAGATTCTAAGGAATGGATTCCACAGATGACTGTCTGAAGCAGTTTGGCAAATCTTGCCTTGGGGTATGGAGCTGGATTAGCTGACCTCTCAGGTTTCCTTCCAGCTATACGTTCTATGTTTACAACTAGAAAAAGTTCACTGAAGTGTAAATCATGTCACTGAAGGTTTGCAACTATGGAAAGTATAATAGTTTAAGAATCTGTATTCAGAATGAGCTTATTGAGATAGTGTAAGGAGGTACATTGATGGTATGCAAGTAAAATACAAAAAATATGTTAGGAAAGCAGGTCTGAGGCTAGACTTTTTTCTGAAGACCATGACGATATATGTCTTAATGGTATTTAGTTTTTTCTTTGACTTCTTTGTTGCATTTTGTGTCAATAAAAAGTCTTATCTGTGTGATTGTAAAATGTTTATATTTTCTTTTTTTTTTGTTTCGTCTCAGTATTATTTTTAATAATATTCATAAGGATTCTCTTAATTGATTGCAGAACTGTCTCATTATCCAGCCATTATCCACACTACTCGCCACATATTGGTGCGCACTAGTCAGGTTCATGTTATGTAGTTGTAAGAGGATTTGTATTGTGGAATGGCTTAGGTATTTGGGGTTTTTTGCAGGGATGGGGATGGTGGTGTAGGGTAGGGCTATGTCCTGGTTTCAGCTGGGATAGAGTTAATTGTCTTCCTAGTAGCTGGTACAGTGCTGTGTTTTTGAGCTAGCTATGAGAAGAATGTTGATGACACACTGATGTTTTCAGTTGTTGCTAAGTAATGTTCAGTCTAAAGTCAAGGTTTTTCAGCCTTTGATGCCCAGCCAGCAAGAAAGCTGCAGGGGCACAAGAAGCTGGGAGGGAACACAGTCAGGGCAGCTGACCCAAAGTGACCAACGGAGTATTCCACACCATATGACGTTTTAGGAACCGAGACGGGCGCGTCGCCGCTCGGGGGCTTCCGGGTGCGTCAGTTGGCGGGTGGTGAGCAATTGCGTTGTGCATCACTTGTATATTCCAACCCTTTTATTATTACTGTTATCATTTCATTAGTGTTGTCATTATCATTATTAGTTTCTTCTTTTCTGTTCTATTAAACCGTTCTTATCTCAACCCACGAGTTTTAGTTCTTTTCCCAATTTTCTCCCCCATCCACTGGGGAGGGGGGAAGTGAGTGAGCGGCTGCGTGGTGCTTAGTTGCTGGCTGGGGTTAAACCACGACAGGCTAGCCCTCTTTCACTACCAGCTTCTACTAGTAAAGACAATTTTGCTTTGGAAATACAGCCATTGCAGGTGATTTCAGATGTGTTCAACATACAATTTTAAAGCAGACTGCAACGTTGGCATTTTTGCTTTTTTGTATCAAGTAACAGTCCTTTAAGGATTTGCCAATTTCGAATGTGGAGATCAGACAACCTGTCCAGATCACTGCTTTGCAGCTGGGCTTTTGCAGGATAGCAGAACAGATGCACGATAATAATGTGCAAATTCTGGGTTTAGGATGTATGAGTTGAAATGGGTTCTTCAGGAGAGACTTAACAAACAAACAAACCGTTAAACGTTGTAGAATATATTTTGGAAAAATGTTCCCTGAAAGCCACCCTGGTTTCTTGTGTTTAACTATAATAAAAACTTTGTGTGGTTCTGTACTTAGGCAATATATACATTCATGGTATCCTCAACAAATGTCTCAGAAGCGTATTTCATTTGTGGTGAATAGGACAAGTCTGGGACTTTTCAGTACACTTCTCTCTTACCTTTTGTGGTAATTGCACCATCTTATTCAATCAAAAAATGCCAATTTTTTTTGACTGAAAACATCTGTGTTTCAAATTAAAATATTACATGCATATATATAGCGGGTAGCCCCCAGGGTGTTAGGTAAGGGTGACTAATCAGGGGGTAACGTGGCTTTCCATAAGCAGTCTAAATACTTTAACCCCCCATCCCAAAAGTGTCTTTGTACACCCATTTCTATTTTATATTGAAGAACATCCAGCTAGTTGATTTACCATTTATTTGATTCACAAGGCGTTTTAAGGAAGCAAATATTGGACAGTAGTATAATTTTGAACCCAAATATTATCTGTCCATATGGATATAGAGATGTAGGTATGAAAAAAGTAAGTTCAAATGTGAATTAACACTTTTATTTGTTGTTATATAGAAATACAATAATTAAATCACCTTTCTATTTACCAGATATGTTTTAAGTGTCAGCAGTTTCCTTATTTGTACGAATGCAGAACTAGGAAAGAAGGTTTTCTTTTTTTTTTTTTTTGTTTTTGTTTTTTTGCACCAGCAGAAATCCCTTTTTCAACTTGCAAGTCATGGGTTTTCTCCTATTAATTTTATTTAGTTTGAATGAACCAAAAGTTAGTCTTTCATCAACAGAAAAATGAAGGTAACCATGTTTAATGGTTCACTTGAAAATTTCAGTTAAATTTTCCAATGTGCATGTTTAACTTTACAAAACCTATTTAGTCCTAGTATTATTTTTTTTTTTTTTTTTTTACTGTTAGTAGCTCATGTCATTAGCTAGGTGTTACCTTTGTCTAGGAGGACAGAGTATTTTCACTCTGTTGTCACTGACAGCTCATGGCTCCATCAGCTTTGGTTTTAGAAGTCTTTCTCTGCCTAGTAAGTATTTCTGTTCAGCGACTGAACCCAACAGCAGTATAATGCAGTCAGCATCCATTGCCACTCTTAGTGCCACTTAATTTGTTGAAATGACTGGTGTTGTGCAACATTTCTTTTATAATGTTTCTGACTGGAGATGGCAGCTTTTGACATATTGGGGACACGGAAGAGTGAACAAACAGAAACTATTTTGATGTGGTCAGGCATAGCTACCATAGAGTTTGTATTTCTGGAAAATACAGTGCTATTGATTCCTGCCTCTCCCCCTCTGTTAGCAGTATTTTTACAGGGCATTAAAAAGGATTATACTTCTAAATCTGTACTGTTACAGCAATTATAATTTCATATTAATCATCTATATTCCTGCCACAGAATTTTATTATAAAAGGTGTAGTCCACATTCCATTATAACATCAGTCTGTTTTAAAACAAAATGCTTATTTTTCATGTTTTTCCTATCTTTCTTGCATGCACTAGGCGCCATTAATAACTCAGCAGTAATGAAATGTATTTTAGCATCACAAACAGAATTGCACACCATATTTTTTATTTTTAAATCATCGGTTAGAAATGCCAAAATCAAAAGCTTCACTGCATTACAAATGTACAGGGAAAAATATGCACTATATTGTGCAAAAATATATGTGCGATAGTAATAGACATTTTAGAAAATCTTAGGGGATGGCTGATGCAGAATTTAATAGATAATGCAACTGTTAGAAAATTTAGCTAGCTGTATTACCTATACTAGCAATACTAGAAATGTTATATTTTTATATATCATATTGTGCATTTGAAAATTATCAAACTTCAGAGCTTAAAGTTCATCTTTGATCCTTGTACCACCATACAGCTTGGTCTTCCTAGAGTGACCTTGGGTAAGTAATTGATTTTTTGATGTTCATCTGCAAATTTCTTTGGACTTTGCTCAGAATGGAAAGAAATACACAGGGTATAAATTCTGGAAAACCTTGCATACACGAAACTAAAATTTACTGGATTTGGGAGTCTTATTTCAGAGCTTTGGGATGTTTTCCAATATATGAATGGTAGATGTCTGGAGTAGAAACTGTTCACAAGTGTTTTTCTTAAGTTGCATCGTTAAGCAAGAAGCACATGACAAAACCAAGGAGAGAATGAGATTATGCCATGAAAATCTTTAAAGACTAAATATGAATAAAACAAACTTTTGTTGGTTTATATAATGTGCTGTTTCTTCAAAGCTTCTGTAAACTTATTTTCATCAAGCTGAAAATTTTCTACCTTTGTTCTGTCCTTTTGAAGTACATAACCAATGCAAAGAAATTTTGACAGAGGTCCCAAAAGATTTTCCTAATTCTTTACTTTGAGATGCTTAATACTCTCTCTTCCACCTCAAAGAAAACACTACACCCGTCATGAACCAGTCTGCATGCTATAGGAATAGGCCCTAAATATTGTGTTTGTAACTTCCAGAATTTATCAATCAGTTGTAACTCTGAAAATTATATTTGTTAAGACTCCACTTAAACAGAATGCAATGCTTACTTTAATTTATTTTTAATGTTTATCAGTTGATGAGTTATTCTGAATTGTAGCCTTCATATTCTGCTTATGCCTCTGCTTGGCAATTTGAATTTTTCTAGTGAGATATTCTAAATGACAGTGCAGAATAATTTTCATGAATGTTGGTTCAGAATTTTAAGAGTGCATGATGCAGCCATGTGCACTTTGTGACTGAATTTCAGTATCTGTTGTTGATCCAAGTAAGCAATTTATTTACAACACAGGTTGTTATTCATTTCTTTAAAATAGTTTGTACTCAGAAGGCTCACAAAAACAGTAAGAAATAGATGTTTCCTAAATTATTTAGTTTTAAGTGACGAAGAAATGTATTCCAGTATGTGAAAGAGAACATTACTGAGGTGAAATCATCACGTATTGAGAATGTCATATATCTTGGAAATCAATGGATCTTTTCTTATAAGTGTTATTCAAAGGTTCAAAAAGGTTATTTCTAGCTAACCTAGCTCAATAGCTGTGGTAACTACATGTAGTTTGCTATTATGCACACATGCAGAAAGTTTTTTAAGTGCCATTTTTCTACAAAATCAAAGTAATGAACCCAGTGTTTATCTGAAATGTATTGTCTGTTTGTCTCAAGGGCCTAAGCTTGCTTTCACCGTAATATTTAAGAAAGAAAATTAAACAAGACTGTCATCTTGTCTGTTTTAGGAAATGCTAGAGTACATTTAGTATCTGCAATAATTTGTCAGAAATTCAAAAGTCTTCCAAAGACTTCTTGTTTCTCCTACATTATCAAAAAGAATTGAGCAAAGACGTCTGTAGAGAAAACAATGGCTAAAAGGTAGGCCTTAGTGCAAAAGAGGCACTGGTTTCAGAGGTGTGTATGAAGGAGGCAGCAGCAGTGTTTACTTTTGGTAGGTATCCTGAAAAGTCATCCAGATCTCGTCTTCTTTGTGAGATGGCTAGAAGTTCCTTACTGAATAACTTCCACAGTTTCCAGTACGGCAGCTGTCACATTTTCTAGGGGCAAGGCAGCTGGTGTTTGCTGGGGGGGGAGGAAAAAAAAAAATTGGAATGAGGGATCCTCTTCTTTTAAGTTCCCTTAGCCCTTATATAGAGGGGTGTTGACAGATCTGAAGCCCTCTCAGCATGTGTGGTTAGCACCATGCCCAGCCAATGCAGTCACCATGTTTTGAAGTGTTACAACACATGAAGCCAGCCTGTGCTGTTACGGTCAGGTGCAGCTTCTCAGTAGGAGTTTGCAAGGAATAATTTGCGAGATAACTAGTTACAGAGAAGGCTCACTTCTCAGCTCTAGCTTTGTCTCCCAGTGCTCTGTCCCTAGCTGACAACTCAGTGCTGGAGTTCACGTCAACGAACAGCAAAGTGTATCACACAAATCAGAGCACAAGAGCTCCTCTCCTGTCACTGTGCTACTTCACTTCAGCCCTACCACATGCTAGATAACTGGATGTCCAAATGCAACGGCATTGTGAGCTTAAGAGAAAACAAAACAGGTCTCATAAGTGTTGGTTTGGTTGGGTTTTCTTTTGGGGGGAGGTTAATTTTAAGAATCTGTTTCTATCAGCTTTTGCCATTTTTTACTTTTGAGAGACTACTTTGCCTTGCAGGGTTTTAAACTTAGTTTTGGTACTTAAAAGCTTGCAAGTCCTTAACTTGAATATGCTTTTGGAATGCAAAGGATCATATTTTTTCAGCCATCATAGGATACTCTGAGGATGAAAGGAAATGTATGTTATAAATAAGGATATTGAGTCTTTAGGGTGTGTCTCTGACAAAGGTGGCATTGAACTTGGAGCTATTAAGCGAACAAATAGACCATTAAATGTAGTAATAAGGCTTCTTTTTTCTCCCCATAATTTAGAATGATTTGAGACATTTTCCATTTTACTGGTGTAATTGACATAAAAAAAGTATATTCCCTACACATAAATAAATACAGCTTCTCAAGGGACTGAAAACTCTAAATTGGTCAAATTAATCTTTTAAAATCTTTCATAAGGGGGAAAACATAAATAACATTTATCCTGGGGAAAAAGGCTCTGGATTAGTATGTACTATTAGTATACTGTCAAAAATTAGATATGAACATAATTTAAATGTTTGTATTAAGGGGGGGAAAAAGCTGCTGCCTTACTAGTGACCATATTCAAATGTAGTTTTTAATAAGGCTGTGATTGGCTTGGGTGAATTCAGAGCATCTTTGAATGGTGTAATATGTACCAGATTAATAACTGTATCCAGTGAAATGCTACTTGAGTCTGTGTATCTGCACCAGGGATAACTATGCTCTCCAGACTGTAAATTCTTAAAAGACAGAAACAGCCCTCCTAAGGCCTTTTAAATAAGCAAGTCTGCTTAAGGAGAGATTTAGTTGGGCCTCGAAGGGAGGAATAAATTAAATGCAGGATCTTCTGCACATTATAGAGGACGTTTGAGAATTTTATTTATTATAGGAAATGTCTGTATTTTTGTGTGTGGTTTTGGGTGTTGGTATCTATTTTTGCTGATTATTTGTGCATAAGAGAGTTTTCCAGGTTATAAAGGACAGCGGTCACTTAAGTTTTTGATGAAACATTACATTTCTGAGCTATTTAGTGTGGGTTCCCAACCTAGGGTTGTATTTCACCATACCAAATTAAAAGCTCTATAATAAC
>VYZV01017059.1:0-14823 GCA_013401275.1 Pandion haliaetus | reverse complement strand
AGCTTGTATCTTCAACTTCTGCTAGACAAATCAAGGAAGGAAAAAAAAAAATAATCTTACCCAAGTCATCATCTGTCTTGAATATCCTTTTGCTGCACTTAAATTCTAGGCAAATAGGACAGCAAATCCTTCTTTAACACTTTCTCTGAAGGAAGTACTCAATCCATGCCAAACGTTGTCAGGTATAGAAAGACTAACTTACAGTGACCAGAATCTCCTAAAGGGACATTCAGTTAAAATGAAGTAGCCAGCTTAAGTAACACATGTGAGCCAGTAGACTTTTGGACACTGTTTGTGATTGCGCCCAAAAGCACATATAGCCACTTATCATAAAAAGCTTTTCTGCAAGAAGGACACCTTGGTTACATTTACAAGTTTAGTGAAGTTTAGTCTGCAGGTCTGTTGGATCAGCAATCCCATGTTTTCTTCTGCTCTCTTCTCAGAGGTGTGCCTTTGTACAGCAGCTTTTATTTATTGTCTTAAAAGTTTCAATTAACTTTGGATTTTGGCATTTAGC
The DNA here is from genome assembly GCA_013401275.1 of Pandion haliaetus. Classification (NCBI taxonomy): domain Eukaryota; kingdom Metazoa; phylum Chordata; class Aves; order Accipitriformes; family Pandionidae; genus Pandion; species Pandion haliaetus. Next base: position 14,306 of record VYZV01017059.1, on the reverse strand, counting down.
ATATTCAGGTTCTAGGGTATTGTAGGCCAGAATTAATATATTTCAGAGTTAGACAATACATTTGCTTATCTTCCTACTGCTTCCTTTCTTCCTCCCACCCTAAACACAACTGTCTTAGACCCTGTTGGAACTCCTGCTATTTCTCTGCCACTTGGTATATTTTATACCTAATTACTGTCTGCCAAAAGTAGTATGTAAGTGAAATGATGAAAACAATAAACTCATTATAGAGATCAAAATTTAGCATTTTGCATTCATGGACCCATTTGTATACTAGTTTCATACTTGCCATTTTGTCTTGTATCCATCTCTTTAATAATACGAGAAGCCACTTATAGCTTGATCTATATTCATCAGAATTAATAATGCATTTACAGCCTCAAGCACAGGCCCTACTTCATCCACCAATATTTTCTCAAGCCCATGTACAACCCACTAGATATTGTATGCTTTCAGCCTCCAGTACTACATATTTTGAGCAAAGAAATGGAAATGCTTTGAAAATGAGTTTACACCTGGTTTCAGCTCTTGTATCTTACAAAGTGCTATTGAGGCAGAAGAGATACAATTTGTAATTCCACAGGTGTCAGCCCCAGCCAACAAACAAGGTGATGGGATGTTTAAATATGGTTTTTGTTAGGTGAGTAAAATTTTTGGTAATCTCGTAGCATTTAGCTGTTCAACTTGTACTCTGAAAAGCAATTTAATTGCAGATAAGAAGTTTTGTAATAACGAAGCCACCTAAAGTATTTCACAATGAAATAGGAATACGTGACTGCGTTGGACTGTTTATGCCCAGTATAAGTGAGAGTAAAACTGCCTTATTTCAGGCTTACGAGATGTGAAAGACATTTTATGGATAATAATCCATCATATACTACTTAAAAACCAAGTGGCTGAGTTTTGATTGCATTTTCCTTTTGGACCTAACACATTGTACATGTTTGTCATTTCTCTAATGTGTCCAAATTACCTAGTTTCACAGTTACCTAGCTATGAATTGCATGCAATTCTGTCTCCCATTCCACTATTTTTCACAACATTATTTTTCCTAAAGAACAGTCTCCTCTATAATTTAACAGAGTAAATTATCTAAACCAACACACAACATAGCTCATCATAAAAAAAAAATACGGAAAAATGGGTTAAGCACACCACTTGTTAATACTAACAATCTTGTTTTATGGCCAGAATGAGTGATACATCATGAATTGCCTTTTAATCACATTCGACTCTTACTCAAATTCACCTCTGTTTAAAAATCTCTATCAGGCTCTTATTCAAGTTCACATAGTTCCCACTATCATTCAGCCACAATTTTAACACCTGTATTCTGTAAGATCAGACAAAGCTGAAACAGGAAATTCAAACTTTGATGTTTCATTAAGTATTTAATACTAGTATTACTTATGGATTACTGTTTCATGAAGAGGACAAATTACTTTGTTATATTACCATGATTGTCAGGGAATACTATGAAACAGCAGTTTTTAATTAAAACCATGAGAAAAAAAATTCTATATCATAACAGATACTAAGCCAATTTTTTATGTCATCGAAGAGAAAAGATTGCCAGCAACTACTTTGTGGAACTACTTACCCTGAAGAATATTTTCCTCTATAGATTCCCATCTGTCATTTTAGTTTGTCATGGTTTTTTATTGTGCTTTGTATAAGAAATACAACAAAAGCAAACCAGCTAAAGTTTCCAGGGTTGAGGTTCTCTCTTCTTCTCCAAGGTACATTTAAATACACTTTAAGGCTAAAATACCATGAAACTTTATTTAGGATTCTGCCAGTATATTTTGTTCATTAAGAGTTCTCATTTCCTTAGGTCTTCCTTTAAGACTAGGGGTGCCCTATATATCATAAAACATTAGTCACTAGAAGTTCTACCTGTAAAAAACAAAAACAATTTGCTTATTCCTAAGAAGTCAGAAATGCATGTTTCTGAAAGGGTTTCTTTTAACTAAAGGTTTAATTTTGCAAATCAATATTTTTGTTCTTAGATGATTCCTCAAGCGCAGATATTTTGAGTAATTTGAAAGTCTAGCAACATCAGTAGGATGATCTGACAGTCCTATGATATTTTGTTAATTCAGAGCAATGACGCAGTATTCACAAAAATTGAAGTTGTGTGGTCATTTCAATCAGTTCTACCCAAGTAGTGCTAAAAGGTTTTTGTCATACACTCTCTTGAATGAGCAGGTTCTCAACCAGCACATAAATTTTACTTTCTTAGAAAGCTGCAGTTTACATAGTTTGACCCAGCATTTTTAGTCATCTGAATGACAGTCAAACCAAAGTTGGCGAAAAAAAGCAAAGGTAACCAGGTTTTTGGAATATATGTACGATTGCAGCATTCAACAGGCCACTAGCTTTCCAGTGTATTGCTGGCAGTTGACTATATGATCTTTACATGTAATGACAGAGACTGAGGATAATTCTGTTTATATCATGGCTAGATTTTTTTAAGCTTAAAACTGAAGATGATAGACTTAGATTGCACTGGCTGATGAACAACTGAATACTGATTATCCCTAGTATTCCTTGCTGTACCCTTTTTGTTGCAAAATGTCACAGACCTTCAATAGGTGTGACTGCCTTTCTGCTTAATTTTACTATCCAGATGGATGATGTAGATGAACACAGATCCTGCTGATTATTTTTACAGCATTTCAAGAAATGAGACTAATCATAGAGTAAGCCATATGCCATAGCTATTTTATATCTCTGGGTGTTGAATAGATACAATTAAGAAGTTTGGAGAACTTCTGTTTTATAGACCCTTTCTTGTAATATGACACACTAAAAATCTCAGTGTTTATATTTTAATATTCTTACTAGTCATTCTTAGCTCTTCAACTCCATCTTCCAAACATTAGAGTGATAATTTTATGCTCTTTTTCCCTTAACTAATTACTGCACTAGACATGGATGAACACAGTTTGTTTCTGTCCTGGTCTTAACTAAAGAGAAAAAGTAATTACTTTCAAGCATCACGTTAGGAAGGGGGTTGTTTTGTTGTTTTGCAGGGTTTTGGTTTGGTTTTTGTTCCTTTTAGGAGGGCAGGGTTGTTGCAAGTTAGGTAAGGTGCAGCAGGATATTAGAACTTCTACTTTTCTAATGCCTGTATTTCCTGAACTTCAAACGGATTCAGTGAGAACCAAAGAGTTTTGGAAACTTCCATTAAACCAATATTTAAGTTTTCATCTATTTGCCTGAATTTAAATTTTGGCCCGAGTTGTCAGTGTGTAGGTTTTTATTAGATAGAATTACATGAGATCATTAGCATCTTCCGAAAAGGCAGCCAATAACTAAAAAGCAAGTATCAGGTGAGTAATGTAACATAACAGAGAGTCTAAAGACCAATTATTAACTTATTTTAGTCATCAGGCACAGGAGGGATGAATATATCTCACTGTGAATACCACCACCCCACCACCCCCCCCGCCACCATATCTGACTTCTCATAGTGGTTCATTTCCTTGAACATAAATATGAATGTTGGGCTATGCTCCTCTTCGGTTTAACTCTGCTAACGCACAAAGGAAAATTAAAAAATATACTTTGATCTTAATCATTCTCAAAATGTTCATTTTAGATTGTCTTTTCTCCAACAAGGGAGCTATTCTTTCATTTGCCTTACCTAGGGAGATCTGTCCCTCCAGGGACCCGATCATTTTCTTAATTAGGTGAGCAGACAGCAGCCTTAAAACATTTCCCAATTACATCAGCAAAGATTTGGCTGTCAGGGAGTGAGACTAAGAAGAAACATTAAAACAAAATAGTTCTGTTTAGAGGCCTCCTTTATAACATTGGATTGAGGATGAGGCACAAATGTTGAACAACATGAGGTGACTCATGAAGCAAAAAAATCACATTAAAGTTAACACTACATACTAACTTAATTTCTTGGCTGAAGAAGAGGTAGTTAAGTCTGGCTTTTATTGCTGCTGACAAATCAAGAGTCATATCAAGAATCATCACTTTCGAAGGTTTTCAAACATCTTTATGGTAAATTGCTAGCCTCAAACGTCATCAATTTGCATCATCCCCCCTCCCTTTCTAGCCCGTTCTATTAGGGAGTTCAAGCGACTGCTTTACCCTTTCTTCATTGCACCTCCTCCACTCTTCTACCCACAGAAGCCCCATCTTTTTAATCCCTTTTCCTCCCTTTTCTTCATTTAGAGAAAACAATTTCAAAATCTGTGTACCTCACATATACTAGCATTCAAAGCACCCTTGCAGAAAGCCAGGTATTTTTTCCAGTATTTGCCTCCTTTGCTCTGACTTTCTATTGCTTTCCTATAGTGTGATTCAAGTAGAAAAGAATTGAAGAACACCAAGTTAGGAAAGCTAACAAGTGGCGGTGAAGCTCTTCAACCAAGGTATTGTCCCCTCAGAGCAAGTGGCATTTTGGGGGGCAGGGGGGGGGGAGATAAGCATAAGAATTTTAGCAATACATATTAAGAAGTCCTATCAGAGAATTTACTAGCACCAATGGCCATATTCTTGATCCATCTAGTATAGATGAGACTCCTTAAAAGGTGTGACATGTAGATGCATTTCTTGCTGTTAAGTTACTAGAGCTGAGAAAGACTTAAAGGAATCTTTTCACATACCTGAGTTAGAAGGAAACCACCTCCCTACTAACATCTTTCATTTTTAGGTGAGGTATAGACTTTAAGAACCACCATTAGTCACCGTGTGGACTTCAACAGGTTTTTAGTAACATAACAGTAATACAGGTATGCATTTTAAAATCAATTTAATGTTAAAACTAGTGAGCTTTTCAGCTGAATTCTAGGTGTATGGCTTTGCCTCTAGGTCATTCTTTCCAATGAATCCAGCTGTCAAACTGACACCTACTGTTTCTACATTGAGTACCAACGTAAAGGTCCTTGCCTGTAAGCTGAACCATAAAATCAATTTTGAAGGCTAAGCAAGCAAGAATTACAGTTATTTTTACTTGTTCCGCTTATTGTAGAGTGCATACCAGCTATAGTATCAAGGTATTTCCCACATCTTGATGATAGCAAATCAATGCTGCTTTGTTACATTTGCCTGGAAGTGTCAGTCATAGGTAACACAATGCCAGGTTTTCAAAAGCTAAGTTTTTGGATGCCCTTTAAGGCTTAAAGTATTTTTGAGGTCTTAAACTTAAAGCCTGTCTAGGCATCACAGTTACTCCTGTTTCCTTATTTCCATATGCTGTTGACTTCTGTTCACAAGTTTCTTACTCCATTAAGTGCATCACACAATGAATACAAGGACTAACAGCCTGTACTTGAAAGGGATAAAAATGCAGGACCACCATCCAACCTGTGCTGTCGCTGATGCCCATGAGCATTGCACCTCCTCTGCTACCCTACCTGCGCTGCAGCCCCAAACAGTTTGCAACGTAGGACTCTTCGTTCCAAGCCACATAGCACTTGCTACCTGCAAATCGCCATAGGTTTCTAAAAAAAGCTGTGGTCAGCCTTTCAAGACACTTAAGATCTGTTCAGACATGAGTAGCAGTTCTTTCTCACTCCAAGGACTACAAATAGGTCCATGTTTTCTGGTGTGCACAAGCATCTTCAGCGCAATGATTGACATATTCAAAGCAAAGAAACCACATTAAAGGAAGTCTTGGGTCATTTGTTTCACAGAAAATGGTTTTCCATCTGGTATTTTCCTCCAGCTTGCCCTTGTTAAGGGTTTTGAGACTGCACGACCAACAATGTCAGTGCATTATTTTTTGGTATTTATTAACTTCCATTAAAAATAAACAAATGCACAAACCCAGAAAGAATTATCTACAAAAGTATCATTTATACCCTGTCTAATTTTAAGTTTTTAACAAGTCTTGGAAAGACACTTCAGTAAACAGATACCTGAGGAATGAGGATGGAGACAAGACCAATTATCAGCCATCTTAAGTCCTAAAGAAGAAAAAAATCCCATCCTGGAGGGACTAATAAAAGCGTAAGGCACATGAAAAATGGCAGCCAGAAGACTGAAATATTTCACAGTCAGTTATACAGCTTAAAACATGACTGAATTATTCATAATTTTAGATTATAATCCAGTAGCCTGGTATGTCACATGGATTAGTTGATCTAGAGTTGCAGTATACAAACGGGCAGATCTTTGTACCATGACTGCAATTCACAAAGTCAAGAGTCAGACTCATCTCTAAACCCATCAGCTTCTGAAGCACACCAAGGAGGCTGTATGCATAAGTCTGAAATGCTAATAAAAAAAAAATCAGTAGTAGCAGCTTGTCAGGAAACCCTCTAAAGGGAGGGGAGGAACCAAACAAACCAGAAATTGGATGACAGGTTCAGCTGATAAGAAGGAGCTACATACAGAAATTTGACCCTATTGGAAAGCACTGAGCTTTCATGGTGGGCTGTGTTTCTACAGGAGCTGAGGTCAGCCTTTCAAGGCTGTTAAGACAAGACCTGTTCAGACATGAGTAGCAGTTCCTTTACACTCCATTTTTACTACTTTCCAACTTCATTGAGACTGTAATATCCTACATTTTTAAAGCAACCTTCGGTAGCCTTCCAATCTTCTCTTGAGATTCTGGACCAATTTTCAACAAGTTTTGTTTGATGTTATCCCTATTTCTTGTGTCAGAAACCCACGCCCATCCTGTACATTTCATTCAGGATTTTATAGCATGTTATACCTCCTGTCTGTAATCTCCTTCCTGCACTGAGAAAGAAAGTGTCTTTCTTGTATAGAAGCCTGTCCATATTTTGTGTTATTCCTTGGTCAGTGATTCATCCTGTGTAAATTGTCATTACTTTTAATGGTCTTACGTACCTCTGCTTGTCATAAAAACAACACTTGGGTTTTATTTAAGTATCAGTTATCTTTCCCCAGCTGTGTAATAGATAGGTCCACAGTATGCAGGGTAGTTTGAACACCATGTATTGTTACCTGAGAGACAGTGGCAGGAAGTAATAGTGGATATTTTTCCACAGACTACACTGTTGAAAATACAAACACAGAGCACAGAAATTAAAAACTGGGGGGGGTTGTCCTTCCTGTAACACCAACACAGATCAGCAATGACCCTGGTTAACAACTTTCTGCTGTTATGCCCCCATCTTCTCCCTTTAGAGCTGTTTACCTGCAGAGGGACACATGCCACAAGACCTATGAGGAAAAATGACTTCATAAGCTTTGGAAAAACAATTAGACAAACTGTTATTGAACTCCTCATCTGACAACTTGAGAGTTTTACAGATTAAGTAAAGGAAAACTTAGTATTTACATCCTCTTCTATAACAAGGAGCAATCACAGAGTAGGAGGCTGAAGAGTCAGTGAAATGGACACTACCACGTGATACAGTCCTACAGCCCTGCAAATTATTTTGGGAATAGATCAATATTGTGTATTGGTGCCAAAAAATGTCTCCAGCAACAATATGGGGTAGAAATACTTCACACTCCTTAAGCTCCATCTGGTTGAACAATTCATAGCTGAGGTAGCTTCAAGCTGGACTGCTGGCTATGTTATGCACCCATTTTACAGCAACAGTAAACCTCATAACCAGGCAAAACCTCTCTGCAAGTCATATTCCATACATGTTTATGATATTACTGCTTAAGATATCCTTCAATTACTTTTTAAGTCCTCAGACTCCAGGTCTATTTCAGATTTTCATTAACAACTATTGCAGCAAATACTTACTTTGAATTCTTTCCTTGACTCTGCCTGTACTTTTTTGCATACTTTCAAAATCACTAAAAGAACAGCTAACTGATTTTTTCACCCCTTGCCATGACTAAAAGCCCTCACTGGTATTGAATGAAACTTGTAAGGCTCCCGCAAAACAAAAATCAAACTAAGAAATTTATGCTACTTGCACAGATTCCTAGCACCTACCGACTTACGAACACAGGGCTCCTGAAAGCAGAAAGAGGGCACTCTTAAAAGCTAGCCAATGTGAGGCTTTACAACTTAATCACAGCATGTCATGGCCTTGGCAGTACTGTCTAATTCTCAGTCTCTAGCCATATTTCTAAAGCAAAGGAGCTAATAATGAATTCTGATATAAAACATCCCCACATGGGATTTTTTCCATTTTGTTTGCAATAGCATCAGTTTCATTATCTGTCAAAGCAAGCCATAATAGCTATATAGGCAAAACCATATAAGCAGTGGCTGTAAAGGCATAAAAAAGAAATATAACACCAATCCTTTTTACCACCCCCACCCCCCTCAGATAACTGTAGAAAGGAAAAGAAAGTATTAGCTTCTAACTGAAAAAAAAAAAACCCAAACCAACCAACAAAACAAAGTCTCCCACACCCCAATTAGGTAGATGTTATAACACACCATCTGCCTGTTTCAAAATAGAAAGCATCAGTTGCTTCATTATTTGTTCACTTAAGGGATAAAAACCTAGCAGTTATTCCTACATGTGATAACAATTTGCATTATTTAAGAGACTTCAAAAGAAAAACTTTTATGTTTAAGTCTCACAGTTGCTTATGTTCCTATGAATTCTTTTCACACTCAATCATTTAGTTTGGAAAAGACCTTTAAGATCATCACGTCCAACCGTTAGCCTAACACTGCCAAGTCCACCACTAAACCATGTCCCTAAGCACCACATCTACATGTCTTTTAAAAGACCTCCAGGGATGGTGACTCCACCACTTCCCCGGGCAGCCTGTTCCAGTGCCTGACAACCCTTTCAGTAAAGACATTTTTCCTAATATCCAATCTAAACCTCCCCTGCCACAACTTGAGGCCATTTCCTCTCGGCCCATCGCTTGTTACTTGATAGAAGAGACCAGCACCCACCTCACTACAACAACCTCCTTTCAGGTAGTTGTAGAGAGCAAGAAGGTCTCCCCTCAGCCTCCTTTTCTCCAGGCTAAACAACCCCAGTTCCCTCAGCTGCTCCTCACAAGACTTGTGCTCCAGGCCCCTCACCAGCTTCATTGCCCTTCTCTGGACATGCTCCAGCGCCTCAATGTCTTTCCTGTAGTGAGGGGCCCAAAACTGAACACAGTACTCAAGGTGCAGCCTCTCCAGTGCTGAGTACAGGGGGACGATCACTTCCCTGCTCCTGCTCACCACACTTTCTGACATAGGCCAGGATGCTTGTTGGCCTTCTTGGCTACGTGGGCACTGCCGGCTCATGCTCAGCCAGCTGTCGACAAACACTTCCAGGTCTTTTTCCACTGGGCATCTTTCCAACCACTCTTCCCAAGCCTGTACTGTTGCATGGGGTGATTGTGACCCAAGTGAGGACCTGACATAAAACACTTAAATCAGAAAACCTAAATCAATTAAGAGCTTCTTGTCCAAAAGTCACTGAAAGGGTTAATCCATATGCTTTCAAAGATGGAAGGGAAGTACACAGATGCCCAGGAACCTACACAGCAAAAGTTCAATACATATTTTTGTTAAAAGAAATGGCATTATGCCCAATTAACTGTTTGTTTTTTAGAAGTAATTTGTTGTCCTTGCTGTAATGAAGCCTGCTCTTGCCTAAAGGATAATTTCTCACACCTTACATTACACAATAAAATGCAGAATTTCACTTTATCCCCATCAGAGTCATACTTTCCTCATGAAACTTCAGTACCTTGAACTCCTTTTAAGAACATAATGCTGATAACCGCTGAAGACGTTCACATATGAGCAATGACCACTGTGGTTAAGTAACAATTTAACTTCTAGTGGAATGAAAATTCAATAGCACGCTTGAGAGTTTTCTGGATCTATGGATACAAGCACAGAAAGCTGTTTTCACCAGTAAAGGCAACATGGGAAAGAAACAACATAAATGAAGGGTAGGTATTGTATACTCTCCAACAAATCCAAAATGAAACATCATTAGTATTCAGCAAACACTGAAAAGTTGTGGTTCATGAAGACAGTAAGTAGGAAGGCAAGGTAGGAAAGTTGTATTCTATAATACTTGCACAAGTTCATTAAACTTGAGTTCAAATATTAATTAAACCAATTTTTACAAGTTGAACCACATCCCTAGCTACAAAACAAAAGGAGATTCTTATTTTTATACTACTATAAGTAATTTCAGCTTTCAATACCTGATAAAAAAAAGTCTGGTTTTTTTAATTGCTAAATTTGGATGGAAATTCTGTATGGCCTTTTGCATCTACATTTTGCTGAACAAGCAAATTTTTCAGGTGAAACACATCTCCAAGGAAAATGATAGACTATAAAGTGCATTTACTTGACTCATTACATGTCATAGCAATACTTTATATCAAGAACATGGTCCATTTTGTCTCATTTCAGTTTTCTAATTATTGGAAATGCCTACAACCCCCCCAAAAAAATACTACGTCAATTTAAAGTGCAGTAGAAATCCAAGCGTGCGCTATTTACAGCATGACTTAACCACTTCAAAGCAGATAGAACAATGCTTAAATGGTCTGTTTCTAACTTAAGCTTGACTAAGAAGTTTCTGGTTCAAAAACATTGACTAAAGGGTTAAACAACTGAATATTAAATGATTTGCTTCCTTTTCAGATAGGAGAATGAAAGTTGTTACCCAGCACAGACTCTGGCTGTTGAACTGTGTTTAATTCACTTGCACAAAGTGATGGAAAGAAGGAAGACAGCAGGTTGGAGAACAATAGGCAGACCTACACACAGAGAGGACAAAGAGAACTCAATCATCATCATGAGCCTACACACTGGCAGCCTGGGATGATGGAGTCAGAGCTGCCAGAGGGAAAGTGTCTAGCTACATGCTTCAGCAAGGACTGCCTCAGGCTTGGACCAGAGCAGCTGAGACAGTTTTACAAGCTGACAGGACAGAGTGCCCTATGGATTGTTATACCTTCCCAGCTCTTTTATCTAACCAGCTTCTTATAGACAGTTCAGCAATTGGTACCCCAGGTTTTGTAAGCACGTCATACAGCATTTCCGATCACATTATCCCACTGCCTAATGGTTCTCAACCTGACCTTTTGAACCATAACACAGCAGCCAGTTTATCTGGTGACTCTTTTGTCACATTGGCAGACTTCGTCTGCCTAAAACGCAAGTCTATGTAGAGATCAATTCCATTAAGATGGAAACCTTATTCTTGGCCTCAGTCTCCCTAACAGTAAGAAGGCGTTAACAACTGATCTGCCTGCAGTTGAGAGTACCTTCTAACCTTACCTGTACTGTGGAAACATGGTGGAGGGTGTAGTCTGAACGAAAGAGGTGGTAGGAGGGAATAAAGAAACCAAGTCCTCCCTTCATTTCTCTTAGTATTATGTGACGCAAGGCAATCCTCAAGTCTTCACAGAGCTCAAACATGGCAAAGAGCACAGTGCAACCTCAGATATGTGCTGAGCCTTATCCTCAAAGGCACCTCAAGGACTGTATGAATCATGGGTCATCAGTCACTGATACAGACCTGGCAAGGACAGCGGGTAGCTGAAAGTGCAACACTGCCATCCAAAGCATTATACACACATAAAACCACAGGACTCTGGCCTGTAGCTTCTCAAGTGAGATACACTCCAGTTGGACTGTCACCCCTAGAAAACTAGGTGGATCTTGCCATCTGCTTGATGGTGGTCCTCGCTGTAAAATTACAGCTTGATCTTGAGAACTACATTGGGAATGCCAGTGTGGGTGTTACAAAAAGAACTCCCACATCGTCAATGAGGCTTTTTGTCCCTAACAGCTTAGGCTTCATCTGATATATTATGGCAAAGTACCAGGCAGCTACACAAGAGGCCTTTGATCTTGTTCTACAGTGCTGTATTTCTTTTTAATACAAGCTTCCTCCATGCTTCTGTTCTCAAAACCTCTCCTTACTAGCATGATTGAACATGGAGTATAGTTAGCTCAACTGGCATTTATTGTTATGAGGCTGCATAGAGCAATAGGCCCATGTTCTTCCCATTGAAGTGCATGGCCATTTTCTCAGCTCCACAGCAGTGCCTTAGGTAAGCCTAAAAAGAAGTCTTGTATTAACTTCCAAATAAACGTGCTCAAGCAACTTCTGCCTAGATGCTAGTGTTTCAAAAATCTGATTGCAAATCTGAAATGGCAACACAGATATATTCTTGTCAATCACACAGCTGGGGGCACTTAAGACATCAGGATGAGAATAAAATTGAGTCTTTAGTATTAGCAATTCCTCTTAAACAAGGTATAAGTTTAAACATAGGCTGCTTTAGTTGGCAGAGATGAAGTGCTCTATATCAAAAGTTGATTAATTAATGATTTATATTTTGGTTCCTATAATTTTGCTTATTAATACTTTATCTCCAGTTCTTAAAAAAATGCAAACCCTTAAGGCCATTGCTAAAGTACCAAATGATGTCATATTTCAAAGCCTCTCTCATTTTCCAGCTTTCCCTAAAAAAAGTGTTCAAACTTAGTTTTATGAAGCATTGATTGTGTAGCACAAACTAAGAACTTCGAACAAACATCTAGCAAATTCAAAGAGTCAAGGCTCAAAAAAAATGATGTTTGACCTACTGCAAGAAACACAGAGACTGTTTATACCAATACACCATACTCAGAATGTGGTTAAAATGGCAGGCTTCAATGTGTCAGTACAACCAGTGCTTCCCCTGTTTGCGAAATAATGTGTTTTATGCAAATTGATTCAGCACCCAGGGAAAATAGATTTCTGCTAATTCCAATATAGCAGTCTAGAACGCAATACACACACTTTGAAAAGACTATTTTGCTGTTAATTAGTAGTACCCAGAAGTGTTTTCCTCAGACTTCCCCTCAGTTTTTATTTCTCTCCTACCCCAAGACACTTGTCTATGCACAGTTAGACACCTAGCAGTGTTAGAAGCAGAATGCCTAGATCATGTTACTTCATTTTCGCCCCAACCTCTATATAAACCTTTTAAACAAGGTAGTAAAGATTTTTTTTAAAACCACTGATGAGTTTAGTTTGATGCACGTCTACCAAAAGAATAAAAAAAAAATTCTAAAATAAGGAAAAAAAATTATTGAAGTTTATCTAGTGCCTCCATGCAAACTATTTAATTCACAGTGAATAATCTTTGAACACTTTTCCAGTGAGAATGCTCACTAAAATTGAATTATTACTAAGAATTTAAGAGGTTAAAACAATTGGAGAAAACAGTGAATTCAATTAGATTCTGAGTTTAAAACCAATGCATCGGAAATATGATGTCTTACCCAACTCAACCACCATGACCCTGGGGGATTTCGTGGAGATACTGGCAGGAGGAAAACCATTCAATTATACTAAGTAAAAGAAGGATCCTAATATAATATATATTTTTATATGTTAAAAAAATGCAATATATATTATAACACCCACTTTTTGTTTGTTTGTTTAAACCCTGCTAAATGATCCCCATGGGGGAGTGCAGTTAGACATTGATCCAGGCAGTTGCTGCTTTGATTCTTCTACTTTTTACTCTTGCAAAAGCATCAGTGACTGAATAGTCAGACTGTCCGTAAGAGATGCAAGGCTGAAAGTCTAAACATCAGGTCATTTGTTAACTGCGCAACTTTTACCTCTATTTTGTGACAGCAAGCTTACCAGATCAACTGAGCTCTTTCAGGCTACATCTCTACATTAAACATAGTGTCTTCAGCCTAGCTGTTATGCTACTTAGTTCTGATAAACAGAAAGGGGAAAAGAAACCCATGCCTATTCGGTATTATGATAGAACATTAAGACTTCAAATATTTTAAAATCTGGTTGAAGTAATCCCTTAAGGTTTTACATACCTTTTTTAAACAAAATTATGAAAATGGAAATTTTGCCAGTTCAGAGCCACAGATTCCACCCCCCACCAAAGAAAGTACATGAAGATTGAAATAACACCTCTTCAGATGTATTATTAATAAGGTGAACTCCGTGTACCAAGACAGTGACATGACATTTAAAGAAAACTTTTGTCTAGTGTCAAGCCTTAGAATGGCTAATATCTGAAGTGTACAAGTCTGGGAACCAACCATACACCACCTTTTATCACCTCCAGATTCTGTGTGTTCAGATAGTCATATTAGTTACTTCCTCTCAAAGGGAGTTTGTAACGAGATCAAAGCTTTTTAGTTTCTCCAGAACAGCACCAAGCCAGTTCTTCCCACAGAAAAAAAAAGAAAAGAAAAAAAATATGCGCCCCCCAAGTATACATACCCACTCATGCACCACGAAGACCAATGCATGCTTTCCAAGCACTGCAAGTGTACCTTGTGTTGACAGCTCATACTTAACCTAAACCTTTGAAGCATCCCAGTATAGTGCAATAGCTTCACCTAACTCAGCTGGAATAAAAATGGAGTCTTTCATTCTGAAGCTGCTCTTGGGGAAGCCATGGCA
>VYZV01017042.1:0-10174 GCA_013401275.1 Pandion haliaetus | reverse complement strand
CAGAGGCGGGTCCGACTTTTTGGAGCGGGGGAAGCTTCTAGTAGCTTCCTAAAGGAGCCACCTCTGCAGCCCCCTCCCCCACTACCAAAGAAAACTGCGCCACACAAACCCATAACAGGTTCCCAAAAGTCAAAGAGGGCAACTGCCCTTCAGGCCTCCCAGTGCTTGCCCCAAGGGTTAATTCAATGTACTCTCTTTCTTAGTTCTGCAAATCCTAGGACTAGATCAAGAGTGCTGCTCCATATTCCTCTTTCACCATCAACCATATGAAGAATTATGGCTTGCTTATCCCTCTTTCTTCACCTGAGGCTACATACTTGTATCAGAATGAGAAAAAAATCCCCTTCATTCAAATTAAGTTCCCTTTTATCTACTACCCTGAGTGCTAAAAACACAAGTGTAGAAGGAAGTTCTGACCTAAAGCCTTTTCCAAAGAAAAGAAAAATTAGACACAAATTTAAGAGCAAAAATAATCTACAGTTGGCAAATGACAACATTTTTGTTGTCAAGTGAAAAAACTGTCATCTTCTACTAAAAGGGCAGTTGGTAAAGAAGTTCTGAAAGGAAACCTACAACCAAATCTCTAGGAATTGCCTTTTTGAGGGGAATAGAAAAAGACATTTTGGTTTTGCCTTTTTTCCTATACTAATAAGCTGTTCCTAACTTACAAGACCTTATTGGGTTTCTCATAGCTTACACCTGGACTGTACTTCAGGGGAAAGTTCAGATTAAGTCATTATCCTTGCACTGATGGAGAGAAACATTTCTCCTTTTTTTAGGCACATGCATTTTTTTCAGAAAGCATTCAAAACCACTAATCTAGAAACTTTTTCCCAGCTAGGTTTTAGGCAAAAGATTGAGATAGACAAAGAAGATAACAATGAATCTTGTTCTATCTGTACCCTTTAAGACATCAAAAAAATAGATACTGCTCTGTTACCCCAAGAAAAGTTTGCAAAATAGGCATACATCAAACTCAAATCTGTCAGACATCCATGCATCTCAGTTCAGGCCCTCATAATCAGACTGTGGACTTCCTTGTATTCAACAGTGTGGGCCTAATAACACTTTTTTTTTTTTTAAACATAGGGCCGTCATAAGGCCTTTAATTGAAAAAAAACCAAACAACAAACCCTAAGAAGACTATCAAAGCATAGATTCATATCAATAATTAGGGACAGATTGTAAGACGCAGTGCAAATCTACTTAGTTGAATACATAGGTACATCGGCATTTTCTCCTCTACTCCTACTGTATAATCTTGTCCTGAATGAAGTTTTAGACGTATCTGGCCCTGTGGAGTACCTCCTAGCATTGTTTTTGCTGCCATGTTTGTTCATTTGGGTTTATAGCCCTAGAGATCAAGGAATTTAGGGAGCCAGTCAGTGGGCTTTCATAAAAACTATGCCCTATCGCAATTTAGAATAATTACTGGTGGACATGGGGACTCCAAGTGGATGTGTTCCCAATGCAGCTCAGTCAAAGCTTCCGTTCTGTTACAGCAATGCACTGTAAAAATTTACAGGCTCAAAGTTATGCCTCCTCTTGATGTCCCAAGGCCACACCTGTCATTTATCAGTGTGGGCAATCAGGAAATTTGGCACTTCAATGGAACACATTTCTTGGAAACAGTCTAGATAGAAATCAACATGTAGCCAAAAAAAAGTTTAAATATAGATTAGCTACTTCACAGATGACATTCATACCAAAATTTCTTATCCGCAGCTATAGTCTTAATGGAAGAGTGGTGTGAAGTACATATTTGGCAAAGTACCACTTTTACAATATGCAGACACGGCAAAACAAATAAAAATGTTTGTTAGAAATAGTAAATACAAAATTAATTGGGTTGTGGAAAAACAAAAACTTTTTAAAATAAAGAAATCTTTCATATTTGCTTTCTTTGAAAACAAGTAGGATATGTCCATGTTTGTATGGTCTGCAGCCACATTACATGGATAGCAAGTGTATATACAAATAAATAATTAAAGACAGACTTGTTCTAATGGGTTATGATATCTAAACAAGCAGCACAAAGGACAGAAGAATAGTTATGGTCTAGCTGGCCTTACTTGAATCTCCATGCTTTTGACTATGTATGTGAAGAATTTCATCCAGAAAACAAAAGTATTTGTCTAACCATAGTAAAAATCTGTGATTTCAGTTTCAGCAGAAGACTTATGGAACTGGAACCTTTTAAGGAAAAAGCCACAAAAAAATTTCAATGTTGAATAGAAAAACTTTGCACTATTTAGAATGGAATTATTTGTGCTTTGCTTTGTACAGCTGTGACAGAAGTTTTCATAATGCTTCTACCAGGAATTGAGCATCCTTATGGCCTCCAGAGGCATTTGAAGGGGATGGCATGCACCATATATGGTTTGTAAAGTTTCTGTCATTTCTTTGGGCAAAGATATGCCTCAAAAGAATGAAATAGAGTTTTTAACAACACTTTCAACTAGAAGATGAGCAACCTTCATTTTCATTGCATTCACTTAAAGGTGAAGGCACTCACTTCTTGCATCGATGAACATAAATTCAATACTGCAAGAAAATAAACTAAAGATGCTGGAAATATGTCTTACTTTGCCTTTAAACCATGTGGTCCAGATTCACAGAAGCATTTGATGTGCTTAAAGTAGAACATGATGGAAATTACATTGAGATATATATGTAAAAAGATATCTTATTTTTATTTATATTTATTAACATATTTTATCATTATACATTACACAATTATAAAATTATATTTTATAATATTATACATATATAAACTCTATCATAAATAGGAGAACACGGCATCAGAGAAATAGAAAGACTGTATAATTCCTTAATAAGGGCAGTCAGCTCTGAAAAGAGTCCCTGCTTCTAGGCTTGCTAAGGGCTTTTGTATGAAACCTTTATTGAACAGCATTAATAAACAAGGAAATGACTGCTCTCTCCCAGATGAGTGCCCTCATCACTCATGTACAGACTCAATTTCGTTTTCTTTGTCACTGTGAAGACTGAATATTTAGCTTCATCCTTCTTAGAGGAGGATGGATGTTATCTTTGTCTCTAGCAGAGTAGATTAGATCTTTTTTTTTTTTTTTTTTTTTTTTTAATTTNTTTTTTTTTTTTTTTTTTTTTTTCTTTTTGGAAGACTGAATTGGGTTTTATATACTTCAAAGTCTTTCCGTAAGTGGATGACTTATGTGTCTAAACCCAGGAGAGGTTTTAGGCTAAGAATCCCAAGCTCAGATAGGTTTGTAAACCTGTAAGAAGCAGACCTGTAGAAAAATGTGTTTGTTTATTGGCTACCTTCCTACTCAGCTTGCTTGTGTCTATGGATCCCAGTTCTATATGTCCAGCTCTCCCCTTGAATAACACCAGGATCACAGAAGTCCACCTTGCAATGACAAGCAAATTCTGCTCCTGAAGACAACTGACTTAAAGTTATCTTTGGGAACAACCAGCATTACCACACTTAGGTGCTTTTGTGGAGCTGAGCCTGTGCCACTGTATGCTAAAAAAATGAGAAATTTTATTGGTTTTTCTGTTGGAAGCCAATAAGTGAAACAGAATCATGTGCAGCTGTACAGAATGCTTTTGGGAAGAAAAAAAAAAAGAAAATCTGGTGAATTAATGTGGTATATTTAATGAAAGCCTTCCAAAGAGTATCACTGCTCTTTTCCTGAAGGCAGGATGGAGGCTTGTTAATTGAACTCCATCTCTTTAGTTTATCCAAGAAAAGGTTAAAAGGTGACTTCATTATGCTATTTAAGTAACTGTATAGGAAAGACATTTCTGATAGTAGATGCCTTTTTAATCTAATAGGGAAAGGTGTAATGAGATCCAGTGGTTAGTAGATGAGGCTAGACAAATGTGAATTAGGAATAAAGAAGAAATGTTAATAGTGAGTAATTAATCACTGGAAAAACTCAGCAAGGGATGAGGTGGGTTCTTCATCATTTGAAGAACTAAGATTGGATAACTTTCTTAAAAATATGGTGTAAGTCAAACAGAGATTATTAATATAGAAATTGCCCAGTGCAGTTCATTGCCCTGTGTCATTTTAGAGGTCAGACTAGATCATCATTGTGATACCTTTTATCCTTAAAATATATGAATCAATAGATCAGGAAAGCAAGAGGTAAAATTCAAGGCTCCTTACTTACCTGGAGTTACCCCAACTGCTTCTTCCAAGTAACCTGATTTGATGACTGAGCCTGATTTTCCTCAATAGTCTTTCAACAGCTGCTGCCTCACTACCAGGCAGAGTAGAAGCCCCAGGCTCCTTTCTGCATATCTGTTACTTCAGACCTCTTACTCCATACACTTACTATTTACATGATCTGAAGACAGCAGCCATGACAGAAACTATTTCCTGAACTCAGAAGATGGATATCTGTCAGAGCAGGAGAGTTTTTGGAAGAACAGATGTAAAGGTACTGATCCTTGTCCATCCACAGGCTTTGGGAAATATTTTGACAGGTACTTAGAGCCTCTGAATATTTCAGTTCAGGTAAAAATGTTCAGGCTTACATTGTTTTCAAATTTAAGCTGAAGTGTCTGCCAGCTCCATTTTTTTTCCCCACTCCTAATGAAGACAAAATATGTGGGGAATAATGACAATCCATGTGTGGGCTAGAATAAAAGCACAGGCTACCTTATCAGTACATCTTCAAAAATGCAGAGAATATTCTATCAGCACATCTTCTTCATTCAGACAATCTACAGGGATGCTGAAAATATCCTGAGCTCTGCAGAAGATGTAGCCGTTGCTGTATTAACCAGAAAGGGATATTACTGACAAGATACATTAATATTAGGTGGTGTGATTTGGCTTCTGGAAATAACCATTTCTTATTTCATTAGTCCAGAAAAAGCCAGATGAATTCTTCCAGACAGTCTTCAAACCTGATAAAAAGGGCATATTTAAAATACATTAATCCTTTTCCATTTGCAAATACTGAGTCCAAGGATTTATGTGAAGAGAAATTTAAGCGGATAGAGGACAGAAGAATAAAGAGAAACAATAAAGTCGGAAAAAAGACAGCAATTTCTGCATTAGCAATGTATATAACACAAGATCCTGCTAGGTGTGTTGGTGAGGGTCTAACCTTAATTCTCCTTGCGGTTGTCAGTAGCTATTAAATCTGTCTGTTCTAGGGTACCCACTTTTCTTTTTAGTTCTCGTTAGTTTTCTAAGCTAAGCCATCCTACCCACCCCTAGAGCTGTGCTGTTTCAGGAGCAAGAAGAGATGAGAATTGCACATATGCATCTCTAGCATCTCAGGTAGCTTCACCAGCGCTGCGCTTCCTCCTTCATACAGCCCGTCACCTTGCCCCCATACCATTTTCCCTGCTCACTGCTTTCTTGCTGCTGGCACTTTCAGAGAGAGGTCAGCACTATGCAAAATGTCCAAGAGGGAATGAATGGGCTGCTTAGGACAACAGACAAAGTATTTTATCGCCCACAGGTTCAAAACTTAACCACCATTTAACACAGAGCTACAGGCTGTGGTGTTACTGAAACGCCCGTGAGGCCCTGAGCTCTCTCCGCTTTTCACCAGCACGTGATAGCCAGTTCAGTCCATTATAGCATCTGGCCATTTGGGGTTCTCATGCTGCTCAGAGCAAACCCCATTCTTCTTCATGAGCATGGGTAACTTGAGAGTTTTTCTAGGCTACAGGGTTTACACTCAAATATGGTATTTCATTAAAAGGGTCAAAGAACTGTAGAACTGTACATTGCAGTGTATCAATGAACAGCTTTACAGTGTCATATCGGCAAGGGGGATTTTTTAAGTAAGGTGCCCTACTGCTACAAGAAAAATCATTACATTCTTGTTGTCTGCACAGAAACAATGCAATTTAGTACTACGTTGTCATTTTACTTGCTCTGTAGAAGTGTCATTTCCACATGATTATACTTCCCCTGTGTTTATAGTCTAGCTTTTTACTTTGCTGACAAGCAGGTAGCTCTTATGGCTCTTGATAGGGAAATAATGATGTGAAATAGATTTCAGTCCTCCTTGTGAATCGTCTATACCAAAATTATTTATTAAAATCCAGATAAAGAAGAAATCATTAATAGCAGCATGCATTTAGAACCCAGCCTGATTCTCAGGTTCCAAGGTGAGTGACATGACTGATTATTTGACAAACAAATACATGTCCTTTGGTTTTCATTTTTATGAAGTTTATTTGATATGGAGTGTATGTGCATCAGTGAAACACAAAAAAACACAGAACCCCACAAGGCTGCTTCGACAGAGGAAATCTCTGATATAACAAACTGCAGAGACATCAATTTGATTATGTGAAAAGTCTGCTGCATTTCGAACCTCTGATTTGAGGGATACCAGGATCTGCAGGCTGGCTTTTATGTCATCAAACCATTTTCTACAGCTGGGATGCTTTTCTTGGATGGTAGACGTGCATCAAACAATGAGTAGACAGCCCTGGGTGTCTTGAATATAGTCACTGATGATGATGAATTTCCTCTGTAACAGAGCTTTTTAGGGGACTGATTGGACCATTTTTCTGAAATAGTCCTTTATACTAGCTAATCTGAGAAATGACATTTTTTACTTTAGGAACTAAAGGTAGCTATTTTGCACCTAAAAATTGAAAAGCTTTTTTCCAACATCCTTGAGTACTGTTGCTGATGAATAAAATTGTTTGCTGCCAGATGATATTGAATGGATCCAGTCATTATTCCTATCATTTTGTCAGATTTATAATGGCAGGAGTCAAGAGCAGAATCTAATAGTTATTATCCTTTCAATGTTTTTCTAGTTTCTTCCTTCCCAATTAAAAACAATAGCAATTGAAAAAGTTTCATTCATGATTTAGCCAAAGCACCACACAGTGATATTTTCAGCACAGAAGCACCTGTTTTTGAAACTTTGTTAAATGTGAAAATAGCTTTCACTGAATAAGGGGAAATAAGGGGACATTAAAATATTTATACAGATAACAGAAAAACATGTTATGGAAAGCAAGTCAAAGCTCAGAATATTTGTATTATAAAAAAGCAGTAACTTCTTAAGTAAAGGTATGAAGATAAACTTAAAATGTTCAGATTTTCACCTTTCTTTTTCCCTTTTAAGACCATCTGCCAAGTGTTGGTGTAATTTTGTTATTAGCCATCATTCACACTATGGCAGACAGCCAGAGAAGCACTCAGTAGTATTTCCTGTTCACCTGTCCATCCCCTTGCAAAGTGAAAAGCTGATATACATAAAACTAGAAAATTAATCATCCACAGAGTCTCTTTGCTCCGAATTTGCATGTTACTCTACAGCTCCAAATGGCAAACAAAAATATCTTAGGGACTGCTGTGTTTTGGATGCTGTCCATCTGTAGCATTGAAATTAGCAAGATCTCTCTCTCCTTCTGCCTTTGCATTCACTGCATTTTTAAGTCATTAACTTTCCTCCTTAAGGATAATTTAGTTCACAACAATCTTTTATTCTGAGCAACAAAATATTCTTACCTTAATCAGTAGTACTTCTAAAGTACTGTTCTTTCAAAAACATTGTTTATAATGCCTGGGGTTATATGTGAATTGTAGTAATAACACTGCAAGTACTGATACATAGTGTCTGCTGCATCATTAAAACTACAGAATGATAAAGGTACTGGCTTGAAACAAAGCTTGATATCCAGTGAACATTAGAAATTTTGCAGAAAAAGATTTATGTAAGTGTCTTTTTGGATTAAACTATTTACTATTTGAAGTAATCACTTCATTTTTCTTCTGTTTTTTCTCTTCATACTTAGTAATGTTTCATATACAGCTGATAAAAACTTCCTTTTTTACATTGTCACCATTTAGCTAGCAAAAGGTGTTATCTTAACAACAAATTCATAGAACATCTAAAAGCATGTAGTTGGCTGACTGTTTCATCGCTGCAGTGATTTCGAACTGAATGTGCTCTTCAGGGAGAAACAATCTACAGGATTCCCTCAGGCCTTGACCAAAGCACTTCATTTCTCAATTTCCTTTCTGTAAAGTACTCATAGTTGTGCTTCTTTTCCTTAGTCTGCTGGAGCTCTTTGCAACAACATTTGCACTCACAGTATTTACCGCTATCATGGCCAGCATGAACAGGGCTTGGTTTTGACTGAGACCTCAAAAGGTTGCTGCAATAAATGAACAATAATATCCCTACATAATAAATATAGACAGGTAGCATAAAAATACATAGCTGTTCAATTGGAAAATACATCCTGGGATGAATCCAGGACATCATTAAGGAAAATTACTTGTTCTTCTCAGGGGTTCCTACCTTGTATTTGTCCCACCTTTTGAACTTCTCCATTAGTCATGGTCAGTAGGTGGAAACACCTCCATGGGGTTCCATATCTACTCCGCAGATCCTGTCAGCCGTCCTCAGCAGACTCTGTGCCAAAACCACCACCTCACAGATGAAAGGAATCCTAGTGCATGCCTTAGAAGAAAGGGAAAGTGTTTAGAAGAGAAAAAGACTGTTTGTGTAGCTGAAAAGAGCTGTTGGATGGGGAAGGTTATCCAGGGGCAAGGCAGGAGAGGGGCTTAAATGAGTTTCACTGGGACAATTCGGAGACTGGTTCTTCATTTTTGTGATTCATCCGCTAGAGGCTTATGTCTTGGAGATAGGTGGGTGCACACTGCTCTGAACTGTGGAGGATGAACAAGCATTTGTTTGAGTCTAGGGTTAAACCTTTCACTTGGTTCTGTGAAATTTCCAATTTCAGCTGTTTTAGAGGTAGGATATCATACCAGTGAACACTGAATTAAAGATATGATTCCTATTTACAGCATGCTCCCTCTGGACATTGGCTTGATAATTTACCTCGCTGTCAAATTTTGTGCATGCACTCCCATTCCCAGAATATATAATTCTTTCCCTTGAATAATGATAACATTGCTGGAATATAAACTGGCTGCTTTAGCTAGAAGTTATCACTACCTTAAATGGAGCCAGGAGCATTTTTCACAAAAGATTGCAGGGAGAGATGTCCATTTACATTTTTTGCACCACACATTATTAACTTGTTCTAGTTTCATTTAATTCATTTATGTGGCAAAAGACAATGTACCGTAACTGTATCACCTAAGTGGAGGTAAATTTTTTTATGGTTAAAAAAATTTTAGATATTTATAAGGCACAATTTTGTATTCGTGTGTGTTTTAACAGGTGATACAATTGTTGATCGAAAGAGGTAGAATATAAAGGTTCAAGATCCACTTCCAGTGCTCTTTGCCTATCAGGCAAAAATGTGCTTTTCCGAAAAACTGTCTCTGATTGTGACTAGTGTTCTTTTTTTGCAAGCCTTAAAGCCAATACAAAATGAGTTAAAATGAAATGTTCATCTCTTCCTATAGAAACATAAGTATAGCTGACATTTTGAATAGCTTCCATAAAGTGTCACTATAAGTCATAAAGGAAATCAAACAAAATATGTTGTTTTAGTTAACCTTCCAAGCACTACAATTCTTGAATTACCAAGAGTTCAAATTGGTAGCACTTCACAACTATTGTGCCTTATGAATCTGTATAATTTTATATAAAATGCTTTTTTTAAAAATAAAATTAAAACCCTTTAAGTAGCATTCTGGTGTTCTGAAGGACTAGAAGCATTTTGGAGTGAAGGAATGCACTCACACTGTACATTTAAGACAGTGACATATTGTAAGAGTATATTGCTTCCTGCAGGTATTGTGTCTCGTGTTCCAGTTCAATCAAAAAATTATTCAGAACGGTAGAGATAAGAAATAGTCCAAGAACCAGGCATTTTTTGTGTTTTCCAGAACAGGAAGGAAGAGGGAAGAAAGAAAAAAAGATAAGGAAATGTTAATCCAAGCAAAAAAGCCAAAATCGCTTGAGTGAAAATTACTCGGGGTGACTTTCACTTCAGCACATAACTAGCGTGTCATCAAAGTTTGAGGCTTTTTCTCAATTGCCTTACATAAAAGTAGAACAAATGCCTTCACCTGCATGCATCAAGCTGCCATAGTAGGGCCTATGAAATCAGTGGATACATTAACAAATTACCTCAATATTATCCTTTTTTTCTCAGTCTATTTTAGTGTACCACAAGAGCTATGTGCAATTCTGTAGGCATAGATGTCTCAATTATATCTTTATGGCATGTGCCCACTTCCCCCATTCACCATGTAGCCAGTGAATACTGCCAAGTT